>JANVCC010000094.1:2283086-2296158 GCA_025345505.1 Todiramphus chloris collaris | reverse complement strand
AAAAAAAAAAAAAGGGGGAACAAAATAAAAAGACCAGGGCAGTAATTCTGTTCTTATTTCAACCAAAATCAATTACTTCTACCATTAAATGTTGATAGCAACGTCAAATAACAACAAAGAACCCCACTTCGTCATTTTGAAAGTGTTAAAACAGGGCACATTGAAATTAATCACAAAAGGAAATTACTGCAAAAAACCCACTGCCTCCTCTTGCCTACAAATCCAGTTTTATAATCAGCAGTTTTTGATTAAAAACAACATAATGGCGAAAAATTCTCAACAGCTGTACTTGGTACCTTGAAAAATGAGCTACTCAGCAAGTACTTTGCTTAATTTATGAGAAAATGAAGTGGCTAAAATTTGCTTCTCTTACTTTCTAAACACCTACTTCTCCCATCTAACATCAGTGGAAAGCACAGCCCGCACTCCCACACCTGCCCCAGCTCCAGGGCCAGCGCTGGTCTCAGTGGGCTTGACCCCAGCCACTGTCTTGCAAGCCAAAGGGGACTGGGACACTTCCCAAAACATTGGGAGCATCACTTGGGTCCCGCTCCCGAGCCATGTGCCAAACCTGGTGTGTGCCAATCTCCAGGTGCAGTCCCGTTGTTGACACACTGGGAAGCAGCAGAGCAGAGTCCAGCAGCTGTCCTCCTCTAACCCCAGCTTCCCAGGATTGAAGAGCATGACCTGTCATCACTGGAGATGAAGCTTTGCTGTTGGCATTACTGTTCTGCCCAACTGCACATACCAGATCAGCCAAGGCAGTGCCAGTGGGCAAGTGTTTGACAGGTCCCAGTGTCCCTGGTTTTTTCTCAGGATGGAATGTTTTTTCTCAGGATCCTCATTTTCACAGGATGACCCATCTCTTATTCCCAAATCATTGGAACTTGTCTTTTTTTTCCAGCAGACAATGGGGACTGAGAAATCTCCTGGCTGCATTTCTGATCCTTTTCAAAAATTAATCTGACCACTTGCACCAGCCTTCAATTGAGTCCACAGAGCCCTGGTCTTAGAATGCCCCAGCTTGGAAGGCACCTCCAAAAGTCTTCTAGTCCAGCCCCCCTGCAGGGAGCAGGGACATCCTTAACTAGATCAGGCTGCTCAGAACCTCATCAAGCCTGATCTTGAATGTCTCCATCACCTCCCTGGGCAACCTGCTCCAAGTGTTCCACCACCCTCGCAGTAAAGAACTTCTTCCTACCATCCAATCTAAATCTGCCCTTGTCTAGTTTTAAACCATTGCCCCCCATCCTATTGCCACATGCCCTTATAAACAACCCCTCTCCAGCCTTCTTGTAGGCCCCCTGTCAGGTACTGGAAGGAATCATTTATGGCCAGAAGGAAAATTCATTTACCCAGAGGCCATATAGTAACTTGCACCTACACAGGAAAGCCTTTAGAGTTTACACTGGAAAAGAATGAAAACCATTTTTCTGCTAAAATAGTCTCATATCCACAGTTCCTGCCACGGGGGAAGGTCCTTCACAGTCACTACAACTGAGCGCCACTACTCCAAGAGCAAGGACCTCAAAGCTGGGCCTCCAGAAATACTGCAATAACTATTATATTTGCAGTAATACTCCACAAATTTCTGTTTCAGCTATTCTGCAGGAGAATGCAGAGCGTGAGCCCCAGACAGGTTACACCAGAAATGGCTGTGCCCCTCGCTGCCGGCTCAGCAGCACCGCTCATACCCATCTGGCTCACAGCAGCCCAACGGAAGCAGAGCCTGGTGCCAGCCTCACCCCTCCTTACACCGAAGGCATAAAAAAGACACAGAAAATAAGTACATTTTAAAGCTCCAAACCAAAATCTCATCTCTAACATGAGCTACAAGCATCTCAGGTGGCAACGGGCTTCTCTGCGCCCTTTGCAGCTAGCAGGAATGTTCCTCTACATTCCTATCTCACTTAGAGTCTATCTGTCAAGATGGCTAGATATCTATCTATCTATCAAGATGAATTAACCCTGGGATTGCAAGATTAATTTCCCAATGAAAAATACACACCTAGACAGAGTCAAAGCAGTAACGAAGACCAACACATCTGCCAGGATGAAGGAGCCGCTCGAGAAAGCGCGATGGCTCAGGACACTCACTGCGCTGCCTCCATCGTTCAGACACACGTACAGCAGGAAGGACAGATGATAGATGGCTGCCCACAGAACTTCAACAACACATTCAGGTTTATGAAAATATGCAGGCTAAGCTTTTTCAGGTTTTCTTTTTAAATAAGATATTTTCCACTAACAAAACTGATTTTTAAGTATGGAACAGTCATTTGCCAGGTTTTCAAAGCCATCTGTTTTCAAAGCCTACCTTCCTTGTTGTTTACCACAGGCTGTCTATCTGTTTTAACAACCTCCACTGGGATTTCACATACCTCATTATGCAAAATCACTACTTATGCATTCACTCCAGCACTTGTCTAACTAATCTGCACTCATAACACCTTCCGTAGAAGATGCAGCATCCCTCTTCAGAGGCTGCAGATCAAAAACAATAGTAGCTGGTGTCATAGCAAGACAAAACATAGCCTCCTGTGTATTACTGTTGTGATACAGGCCTAATCCAAGACTGCTCGGAGCTGCTAAAGTGTAATAAAAAGATACCATATCACAAGAGATTTTGTATCATATGCAAGATAAAAAGCATCTATTTTTAATGTTGAGACTTCTGCTTTTCTTCGTCAAGAGGATTCTAAGTATTTTGGTCTCCTGGTGCTCATCCCTGGCAAACTGAGGAGCACCCGCTATCTCCTCTGCAGTTCCTCGTGACCAACTGTGGGGTTCATCCCAGGCACCACACGCTTTTCCTGCCAGCTTTCCATTTGTAACAGGCAGCCCGACCATCTGACGGAGCGTAAGCTGCTGTTTACAGCCTCCCTCTGCCTCCTGCTCCACCCTCCCTCCAGAGATGTTCATATCATCAGTGGATCATCGACAACAATGGACCTCCCAAACTGCTCTGGTCTATCATGTCAAGGCCTGCTCGGGGACCCTTTAACCACACATCATTGCTACAATCCATCACTCTAAGAGCTTGCTGGGGGATGCTTTAATTCACGGATTATTAACACAATAGACTGTCCTGTCTGGTGCCATTATGGCTGTCTGTGTCACCGAAGATCATCGGGTAGGTTAGAAACCAAAGAGAGAGAAAGGCAGAGGAAAATACAATCCATCTGTTGGTGTATTAGATACACCTCATGGAGCATTCTTCAAATAATTTAAAAACCCCAGAATTTAACAACATAGTTTTTCTTTAAAATAATTCAACAGCTCATCTTCCTTGGAAATACAGCTTCTGTTGCTGTTTGTTGGTGTATTGCAAAATTAGAGAGCTAGATGTAAATGCAAAAATTGCCATTCTTACATCTCTAAAACATCACAGCTGCAATGATGCTGCTATGGTAAGATTTAACTCCAAAATTCAAAAAGACAAAGTGACTTTAAACGATGTTTATCTTACATAGGGAAGCAAAGGGAATTCCCGTTGAGCAAAGCACAAGAGATTGAAGCTAGAAACACAAAAAAGAAAAGAAAAAAGTGGAATTTCATGGCTGAGTTATGACTTTCTAGAAAAAAAAATGTAACACATCAGTCGTATAAAAGACTTCTCATCTATGAAACTGAAAGCGTTCTCCAAGTGAGGTAAGCATCACATCACTATCCCATTTCACACATGAGAAAACAAGAGATTGGAAATAAAATGAGGGGGTGGCTCTTCCCAAAACGTGGACATCCAGTTCTGGCTAAACCTGAACCACGTGCAAACATCACAGCCCTTAGCTCCATTTCCTATCCCATGATGCTACTGCATCAGCCTCTCCAAGTGCTCCTTGGGGTCACTCCTTTTGCATGAGACAGCAGCAGCAACACGTGTTCCAGGGTCAGGGACTTCCAGGTTCAAGCTTCGCTGCACAGGGTGACAAAGGTGACATGAAGAGAAGCTCCCAGCTTAGACAGTTGCTGGCAGCAAGACCGAGGCAGAAATCAAGAGCTTGCTGGAGGTGGTTTTAACAGCCAGTTTGAGAACTCACCGCGGATTTTACCTAAAACTACATCCAGCAGGACCCAGACAGCGTTGCCACAAATCTGTCAACACCTCGTAGCAGCCTTGGCCCCCCTGAAATAAAAATAGGCTTTTGTGGAGTGATTGCTTACAGAGTGAGACTCCAGAAGAGAACTACCTGTAATGGCCATACTCATGTCCTGACAAAAAAAACCCAGAACCAGTATTTGTGCCTCTTTGTGTGTTTTCCTTAGACACAAACTGGAAATCATCCTATTCGCTCACTGCTGCAAAACATTTTACGGTTAAATATGCTTTTAATTATAACACCCTTTATGTTGGGAAAGATTTAGTTTATATAGCTGCATTAGCATTTTTAGGTTCTCTGTGAGAAAAAAAGATTCACTTAAACCTGTTACTCAGAAACACTAATTAAGCTCGTTTACACCTGTATTAAACTTCTCTACTACAGCATGAATAACCATTTCTTTTCCCTGTATTTGCTTTACTTGGTTGATCTATAGTGAAGGTTCAACAAGCACTTGCCTTTTGTCAGGGGAACACCTACTTTACTGTCGGTTGGTACAACCCTGGCAGCACAGGCATTCACACTATCACCTCTGAACGCCTGATCTGAGTCGTACACCCAGGAAACACGTCAGGCCCATCGTTAGGATTAAACACTGTCATGTGCTAACATCAGGAGACGGCAGGTATGGATCAGGGTTATGTTGGGGTAGGCACTGGATACAGAATAAAGCCTTGCAGAAGTTGTCCGGATGAATGTCTGTGAATGCCAGCTACAAACAGGACCAGATTAGCTTTCAGATTCAGTAAATACCAGTCTCACTGGAACCAAACCCTCAGCTCCTACAGACTCTGCTAGAAATGGCAGGCTAGCAATCCAAGAGGCGTTGCAATGACAGCAGTTGAGGCGAGTGGTTGGGTGGCCCAAGGGCAAACCACCATCAGTTTAGATGACAGGTCAGAGAGGTAGCAGAGACATGGCAAATGTCTGCATTTAACTAATGCACTCATCAGGAACAGCTCTAATTCTTCACTGCACAGCTGGTTTTCAAAACAGCACAGGGCAGAATAAACCATCTTAGTGCTCTTCAGAAACATTTCCTTTTTAGCTCACTCATGATGTAATTTTGAAAGCTGCTAGAACAGGAAGCAGAACTGCATTAAACATCAACACAGCCGAAGTCGAGCTGCTGGAGACAAACATTACAGAAAACAAACATCCTATTTAAAAAAGGAACCATGTGCTGTCAGCTCAGTGCTGCCAGAGGCGTTAAAGCAGCAGGGCACATGCTGGGACCCCTGGGAGATGGGACATGTAGCTAGGACCCCGGGCTCCCAACCCAAGAGGCCATGGCAGCAGCTCCCTATGGCTCTGAGGGAAGCTTGTACTCTGCATCGAGCAAACTCTCCCAGATGCATTTATCCAGCCCTTCCATGGTAAAGAGCCTGGGACAAGCACGCTGCACCCATGGCCCATCTCTGCCCTTCACATTGGGTCAGATCCTGCTCCTCCCCTCTCGAGCACACAGTGCAGAGGCAGGATAACCAAGCAGGGACCAGTCAGCAATACAGGGCTGCCAGAACCTACCCATCTTGGTGGAGGTGGCCAGAGGAGAGAGAAGCATCCCTCAAAGGTACTGTGAGCACTACAGCAATAGCAACTTTTTATTTCTAGAAGAGTTTAATATGAGATTCCTGTTAATATCTATTTAACAAGCAGTCACTCCCCATTTCCTCTTTGACCTCTAAAGCATTCCTCATTCCCATATTTAAGCACCACGCTAGAACAAAATATCAAAGGGTCCAAACTATAGCACTGCAGATGGATATAAATATCTGTCCTTTTGCTTCTAATGGAGCTTGAAATTAACACCACTTTTCCATTTAATCACCATTTTTCAGAGAATTTAAAGTCTTCGGGATGAGGACCGCTTCCTCTTCCTTCTGGGGCTGCACAGTGTGAGGCTAAAGAGATGGGTCTTGACTACTGCAAAGGTGATCAGAGGAGACAGGAAGACTGTTTACAGAATACTGCCAGAGGAGGAAGCACCGAGTATGCAGGTGACATTTGATATACACTGATAAACGGAAAACCAGCTCTCTGCAGTTTTTAACCATGTCCAAGCAGGGTGATCCTCAGTATGCTACTTGGAAAGTCTTCATTAAATAATGAAGTGATAAAGATTAAGCTATAAAATGCAGTCTCGGAGCAAACTCCAAGAGTTAGGATTTCAGATGAGCCTTAGAATTAAGTCTGACAGTGACTGCTGGGGAGAAACCAGATAAAACATTTTGCTCACCTACAGTTTTATCTTGGGGGCTCTCTTGGCTGCCATGACCACAAGGTCTAACAGCCTCCCAGTCCTACTCTGTACATCCTTGTACTCAGCTGGAAGAGCTTCCTGCACCCTTCTGCAAACAGAAAAACTAAGGTTATACTTTCCTACACTGACCCAACTTATAGTCATTCTCTAACACCTCTCCTACAGGTATCAGCAAAGCACAGGAGAGGGGGACATTGTCTAAGCCCTTAGAGCATGTAGGGAGCTCAAGAGCCATTGAACATCACGATTTGTGCTCTCAAGTCAGAAAACTTGTTCTGGTTACAGTATTGAAGGGGCTCAAACAGGTTGCCAAAGCCTCCTCTGCTCCTACACTTGTCTCGCAGCTAACCTAGCCAGCATGAAGGGAGCTGGAGAAGACCCACTACTTAAGATTGTTCCACTTCCCTGCACACTTGGAGCTCGCATTTCAAAGTCTCAAGTGCCTCTAAAACCTTAGAATCCACTCAGAATCTTGTAAGTCAATATCTTTAAATAAACCAATTTAAAAAACAAACAAACAAACATTAAAATAGTATCCAGCAATCTTTGTTCCCCAGAAAAGTCTAAAACAAGAGAAAGTGCCCCCTGATTTCTCTTTCCAAAGCATGATCAGCCAGCTCTACAGACTCCCGGGTACCTCAGCGTAGGTCAGTTCTCAGAGACCAGGTACCAGTGCTAGTAGGAAGCATTCGTGACTCTGGAGAAACCTTGCAGCCAAGGGGTACAGCACATTTGACATGCTCATTTTTAACACCAATAAGCACTCTGAGCAGCCCTTCAGGGTCTCCCACTGTCAGACACCTGGCAACAAGACTGAACCTGTGATGTGTTCATCTTTACACCTTGACATTATAGGAATCTATTAATCAGACAGTTGGGGGTTTGGATTAACGTTTTTGTCTCAGTTTAGTTCTAGAAACGACTGGTCTGAAACTGCCAGCATTAGTAGGATTGCTTTATGGTGTAGTTTAAATTTGTATATTGCAGCAAAGCTGCAGAGAATTTAATTGACTCCTTTTATAGCTTAACTCTCAGCTACAACATCAATATTAGAAGACAAAATGTCATTTCTAATTTAACTTATTTTTTAAGGAACACGTTTCTGTAACCTTTGGTATGTAATAACTTCTCCTTTTAATTGAAAAACATCCCTTTTAAGTGATAAAGTAGGCTAATATGAAAGATGATACTCAGTTAACCTGTATTTTCAAAGTAAACAAGCCCTTTTTGCATAAATTGAGGCCATCAGTCAGCTTTGCTCTAATACCTCTGAACTCAAAAATATTACCCCAGAAAGGAAGTAACTAGAAAATAGTTTAGAAAGATTTGAACTGGATTCCTGGGTAGGCAAAGACAGTTGCTGTCAACACAAACCATGCTACCAGTGCACAGAGTTCTCTCCATTTCAGAGACTATGGGCATATGTATGATTTTTAAAAAGCCAACGTTCTACCCCGGGGATTGGGAGCTATATGTTAGCTGACTTCAATTAAAATATTTAAGCATGGGTTTTAAATCAAGCTAGCAGCTCAAGCTCAAATTCCTTGCTTCTAAGGTTCTGGTCCCACGTGAATATGTAACAGGCCGTGATAAAGAACAGGGAAGCAAAATCAGAACATATGTGATTTAAAAGGCTCATTGCAACCATTTTAAAACCAATTATCTCTTCTCAAAATATGAAAGGAGGGAGAAAAGCTCCCACTCTAAAGCTTAACTGGACTCCATCCAGAGCCCTTAACCCAGGAATTCAAAACGTGAATGCTGTCCTTTTTTAAAACCTAAGCTTCTTCTGCAGTCTGATTTCTCCGAGTTGTACCCTTCGAGTCAAGATGGCATCCTTAAGACAGGTATTCAATGAATGTAACATGAAGGAAGCTCACATCAAGTTTTGATGAAAAATACTAGTCTCACCTTTCCTATGTTTCTGCAATTACTGCCTCTCTCCCTTCCGATTTTCTCTCCTTTACTCACAATCACCTTTAAATAAGGTAACCATAGCAATGCTTTTCAACCCTGATGTCTTTTGTGGAGTTTGCTTGAAGATGAAGTCACAACATAATTTTCATCAACAACTCTTGTGACAAACTAAATTTCAAGACTAAGATGTTATTTGAAGTAAGGTATGAGAGAGAGGGGGTTTCCACAGAGAACAGTAATTCTAGCATGCAGAGTGTCTCTTAGTACAATGCTCTTCCCTCAACACTGCAGCTGATTTGAATTCTCCTTAATTTTTCTCAGTCTGCTGACATACACAGACAGTGAACCAGAGTGAGAATTTGGATTCTATTCTGCATTAGCAGAAGGTCTGTGAAAAGGCAGAGCTCTCAGGATCACAGGACACACGATGCCCGGGTGTTTCCCACGTACCGATGACACCCTGGCACAAAGACTATAGGTGTCAAAGGCTGTTATCAGTCACTTGATTTGCTTTGATAAAGATTCAAACATCTCCAGCAGTAACGAGCTTCAATTTTATTTTTTTTAAATCAACTCATATGAATTTTTTTCAGGAAGGGCATAAGGAAGATCCTATATTAACGCCACGTACGACATGGCATCCAAGAGGTTTGAGGAACTCTGCCTTTGACTTGGTCCTGGCTACACACACACACTCTTCAGAAATCCATCATGTATCATTCAGTGTCTACAGTCACAATCTTAATTAGAAATTGTGCTCCCGACACAAATTTTGACCACAAATATGCTTAACGTTCTACCCTACAGAGTACGCAGCACAGCTCCAACGTACTGGGTATTTCACCAAGAATAATTTTCATTAATCCTTACAGATTACAGGGAAATCCTTAATCCCTATAGATTACAGTGGAAATGCCATCTGGGGAAAAAAGCACCACTGTTTTAACAATACAGAAACCTTTGTTTTATTTGAACACACCTGGATGGTTACCTCCAAAGTTAAGGTTATCACAGGAATGTATAAACATTCTTCAGTCTCCTTTTTATTGCCTTGAGGGTCTCTCAGTCCCACCACACAGTCCTAGGTCTCAGACATGATCCTACACAAACTGAACCATCACTTCAGCTGTGTATCAATTCATGAACTGGACACCAGCCTCCTTCTCCTGACCATAAAACTCCTCATCTTTGACAGATGCAGGAATGTTACCTGAAATTCTTCCTCTCCTCCAGGTGGTATGTTGTCAGATCATACAAACACCTACACTGAAGCCTTCGTCTTTGGGAACTTCTCATGTACGTAAATTAACTTGTGATTAAATGGATGCAGATGGGGACCCAAGAGTCACTTATAATATTGGTCTGACCTCCAAAAGATCCCTCTTCAGCTGTACTCTGATCCTTCAGATCAGTCACAGGATCCCTCTACATACTTAGAGGTCCCCTCTCTAATCAGATTACTTGCCACAGTAACCTAAAATCCACTGAAACTACTCGGCTTTGTACAGGCTTTGGATCAAACCACCACGCTGGCAGCAAAACCTGGATGACATTATCTGACAGGCTGGACAAGGCTTTCTTGTAGTTTTTCCAAGGGAAGAGAGATCTGATGGCTCTTTCCAAAGGGATTTGTTTCTCACTCCTACCAAGGTACTTATTACTGCGTAGGCTGCGCAGAATATTTTGCTAGGGCGACTTGCTCTTGCCAGTGGAGACCTCAGTGTTTAATCACAATGCACAATCATCCACAACACACAGGGGCTGCTGCCCCCACGCAGTTTGGAATTGCACGCGAAACACAGAACCCAGCAGCTGCAATTTGTGTTTACTGTATTTACTTGGCCCTTTCCCTGCCACGTCCCTACTTCTCCCTTCGGCGTCACACTTCTACCTCCCAGCAAAAGAGCTAAGTACATTTAATACCGGCAATTCCCCAGGACTATATTTTTTAAAATATATGAGATTTCTGCTGTTTTAGACCATTTCTCTCATCTCCCTCCTGGCAACAGCAACTGGAAAGCTGATACACCAAAGCTGGTTTCCTGCAGCAGAGCTCGGTGCCAGCCATCGTCCTCGCAGCGTGTGCCAGCTCGACCGGGTTCACACTCAGTGCTTCTCAATGTTTTCTTCACTCTGCAGGGACAGCTCCAAACAACCACCTTCCTACTAAACTCATCAAACCCCCAAAAGCTTTCTGCTGCTGCAGCAGTAATCTAACCAACCAAAGATCCAAGCTATCAGCAAACCGAAGCTACATAGCAGACTCCCAGGTGGGAAGCAGCTTCCCACCAGCTCTTCTTTCCTTTGTCTTCTGTTGACAAACCTTGAAGAATTTTGCTTGTTCTGTGGGGATGTCTGTATCTTTCCTCTCTCTCGCTGGTCAAAAACTGGTTTCCTATAAAGAAGTCAAGGATGAAAGGAAAATAAAAGTCAGACTGGGGAACTTAGTTCTGTTCTTTCCCCCTCTCTCTGGAGAACCTCAACAGCACTGATCCTTCTGCAGCAGCAGATGATTAGAACCTGCATGAATCCTGCAGGTTTTTGTACAGAGGAGAAAATGTTCTCCCATTCTGGATCTCTGGCAAGGCTCAGTGCTAAATCACAGCCTGCAAGCTTGCTTCAGACCGAGGGAAAACAAAACAATGCAAAGAACCGTGCCTGGTCCCCGAGAACAACATGGACAGCACAGAGTGCTTGCAAAAGGCATCACCAACTGAGCTGAGATAGCCCAAGGCCACCATCTGATGCTGGAATTTGGCCTTTGCCAGGCCTGCTGCAAAGAGGATGGAACATTTTGCTTTTTGCTGGAGACAGTGGGACAGAAGCTTCTCAGTTTGCCAACCCTGATGACATCTGGCATCTCTCCGAAACCACCTGCACTTCAAGGTTCAGAAATCAAGCTCAAAGAACACCCCAATTTGCAGTATCCCTCACAGTAAACAATCTTCAGAATAAGTTCATTTAAAATGCCATGGGTTGACCCTGGCTAGATGCCAGGGTTCCTCTGGCACTTCTCCTCAGCTGGGCAGGGGAGAGAAAATGGAATGAACGGCTCATGGATTGAGATAAGGACAGGGAGAGATCACTCACCAGGTACTGCCATGGGCAAAACAGACCTGACTTGGAGAAATTATTTCCATTTATTACCAATCAAATCAGAGAAGGGTAATGAGAAATAAAACCACATCTTAAAAACACTATTCCCACACTGCTCCCTTCTTCCCGAGCTCAACTTTACTTCTGATTTCCCTACCTCCTCAACCCACAGTGACACAGGGGGATGGCAAATGGGTCACTGGTCATCACACGTTGTCTCCTCTGCTCCTTCCTCCTCAGCGGGAGGACTCCTCACACTCTTCCCCTGTGCCAGTCTGGGCTCCCTCTCACAGGAGACCATCCTCCAAGAACTTCCCCAGCATGAGTCCTTCCCATGGGCTGCTGCTCCTCACAAACTGTTCCAGCCTGGGTCCCCTCCACAGGGTGCAGTCCCTCAGGAACAGACTGCTCCAGTACAGGTTTCTTCACCTAAACCCTGAGCATTTCACCTAATGCCAGACCGAAAACCTTTTGTTACTCTTGTGTTTCAAATGATTTTATAAAGTTTCCTCTAATTTATCCAAATTTTATGTGGGGAAAAAATACCTTGAGTTCCATAATAAGACACATGGCTATTCATATTTTAATAGGACAACAATCAAAACATGAATTAAGACCATACTTCCAACAGTTCACACTTTCATCTGTGTAGGGGCACTTTTATGCTCATTACCTGCCTTACGTATAAGTTCCTGGTTTCACTATGTCTTTCTTCTTCCCTACAGAGTCCCTGGCGATTAAAAAGGGATACAGATCATGTACCACACACGGTGACTAACACAGCGAGACCAAAACTTAAACATGTGTATCTGGATCAACACTTCGACTTTCCAGTTAAGCTCACCTTAATTAGTGTGCAACGAGCAGCACATCTTGTACCTACAGGGACTTAAAACTACAGTAGAGATTCATGTGGTGTCTCAAGTTGATTTATACAAGTATTTTATTTACTTTAGAAAATGAGTATTTTACTCTATTTAACACTGGAGGGGGTGCTGCAGTTTTTAATTAATTTACTGTTTTGGCTTTTTTAATGTCAAGAAAACAAATGGGCCAATATAAAAATAATAGCAGAACAGCTAACGTGGGGGTCTATAATGGAACTATGAAAGGAGCACTTTCAAAGCACTTGCAAAGTTCCAGCCACATGATTCCCATTAACTATAATGAGCACTGGACAGATAAATTCACACATGTTGCTTTGAAGATTTATGCTAAATTGGCCTCATCTTTGTTAGCGCTAAAGGAATACTGATGCTATACAATATAGAAGAGAAATCTTTCAATTTGCCCCCTGCAATTTTCTTCATTATCCACAGAATTCTCCAGTAGCCAGTCATACTACAGATTCATAAGCTTTCCAATTTTACAGACAGTTAAAAATATTAACTGTAGCACAACAGTCAATCTCTGCAGAGTATGGTGCTAAAATGCTCCTTTGTTTAAAACACAGGCCCAGCTAGTTGTGCTCTGAAGCACATCAAAGGCCTGAACATGTGGAACAGCACAGGGAGAAAAGCTGCTGCTGTAGAAGCCAATCCATATTACCTTGCCAAATCTTTAATTGCTATGCACGTACGTTTGGCTTGATCTTGTGCTGCTTTGAAGTGAAGATATTAGCTTCAATTAATCCCAAAATGACCTTAAGTTATGGGCTTTGGAGAAAAAAAAAAAAAAAAAAAAAAAAAAAAAAAAA
>JANVCC010000094.1:2265816-2282986 GCA_025345505.1 Todiramphus chloris collaris | reverse complement strand
AAGTTATGGGCTTTGGAGAAAAAAAAAAAAAAAAAAAGAAAGAAAAAGAAAAACAGAAAATGGCACAGGAACAATGCAAGCTGCTTGCTCTTTTATTTCCTTCTTTTCACCCCCTTTCTCTCCTTGTCTGTGTAACGATAGGGTTTAGTATTCACGGATGATGCTAAACAGACCCTGCCAATAAAGCCTGTTCTCTACTTGCCAAGAAGGAAGAGCCTCTAACTGCTGTAACAAGCAGGTAACTGCCCACCAGCACTCCTCAGTCTTGCCCTGTTCTCTGTTGCCAGAAGAGCTGCTGCCCTGTAGCTCGAAGCGTGGGAAGTGAATCACAGACACCCTTAAGCCGAAGCAAACAATCCGATGTAAACAACTGTAAATCATGAAGACAAAACCCAGGAGCCCATGGATCCAGAAGCGTTGCTCCAAGTAGAAGACTTCCTAAATGAAGAAGGATTATGGGATGTTAGAGAGCGAGCCAGCTACCAAAAGGGAGCAGAAGGCTGCACTGTTCCAGTGCTGACAAAAGCCCTTGTCACCACCCTCCTACCTACCAGTTTCATCCCAACCAGTCCAATGCTTCTGAAATTCTTCATTTCAGGGTTTTATGGAGATGAGACACATCTACACTGTTAGTACCCAGATATTCATACTGCAAACTCTATATACTACTTGGCCTAACACTGGTGAAAACCCTGCCCAATTCTCTAGAAATTCTAAGGTCTGGGAAAACACTTCTGTACCAAATTGAGTCAAAAAACAAACCCACAGCACATGCTCTCTGACAACATGCAAGTGGTGTATCTTCAAAAGATAAACAGAAAAAACAAGCCCACCCAACCCAAAGCACTAGAAAGAAATAATTCTTGAATGCCTTTTGCTTCTGCAATCACCACATGCACAGCTTGGGCTACTGGTTCTGCCCCTGGGTTTGACACCTCCTGTACTGGAGAATCCCTCAGAGAACTAATGGCAGGTGCTGTTTTTCTTCAGGCTGGCACCTTCACAAGAGAAAAAAAGTCTTTTCCATTTTAAAACACCAGTAAAACTGAGGGTGTCTGAGGCTTCCCCTGTCTGGGCTCGATATCCAGCACGATGAACGGCACGCTGCTTGTGCACCGTGTGCGAGCAGCCCTGTCCTCACGCACTGCAGCGATGGCAGGAGCAGGAATAATTGCCCACTTGAGTTTTCTGCTGGTTTCCCTGCCTGCATTTTCCTTAGCTGGTTTTTTTTTTTGGTTGTTTTCTAATATGATGACATTTCTGTGCTATTCCGTCTGACACATCAGATGCAAATGTTACTGAACCAGACTCGTATTTCATAGTTTCCTCCAAATCAAAAGACCGCTGCACTACTTAGAGTTATCTCTGTGTCAGCACATTCCCTCGAGGGCAATATTGTCTTTTTCCCTTGTCAGTTAATTTGTTCATTGCAACACAAGTTTATTGAAAGCACTCGGAGTCTTAATTAGTGCTCTTTAGTTGCCATTTCCCACAGCTGCTGTGTCTCAGTATCAGATGCTGTGGAGCAGAATTAAGGAGAAATTTCATTATAGCCATGGCTCAAACATGACATATTATAAGTATCTGGTAGTATCATACTTGCAACTCACTTTCAGACCTGAAATTAAAATACTTACACCAGGGGAAAATGAAAAAAAAAACAAACCCCAAAACCAAAGCAAGCAACAAGCATCCTTGCCATTGCACGCGTGTAGAAATACCCATGCTCAAAAATGGCCAGGCACATTTCAATTTATTAACACAGAAGGAGTGTTCTCCCAGGTCACTGCAATCTGTCAACCACTGACACAGACAACTCTATCTTACAGTCTCATAAACAATGCAACAAGGTTAAAAAGCACATGGATTCTCTCACCATCTACTCTGAACTGCCCTAAATGATACAAACTTTCTCCTAAAAGATGTATAAACCTATGTCTGCCAATTTACGTGCCCTTCATCTTGCACCACTATTGTCTATGGACACTTGAGAATTTTCCCCCTCCTCCTCCTGCCTTCTCTGCTGAGGTATTACAGACAAGGGTCATACTCTGCCCACACGCTCGTTCTGCAAGGCAGAACAAGCCCAATCTTCTAGTTTCATCTCAGAAGACGAGTTCCCTGATCCTCCTGACAGTACTGTCTGTAGCTGTTCCTGTTCTTATTCAGTTGTCTGGAACACAGATGATCAGACTTGATATTCCAGACACTGTCTCACTCATCAGCAGGATGAGCACCATGGCTCTACTGTCAATGATTTGCTGCGTGCACTGTAGAACTGCTCAGGTCTTCCTCTTTGGATACTTCTAAATTACAAGACCTACCTTGTAAGTGAAATCCTTATTACAAGTCCCTAATCACTCACTTGAATTTTATACTAATGTATTTCAGTCCCTAAGACCACCCTCTGCTTCCAGCATCACATTCTGTCCTTTCGCCCTATTTGACACAGCTCCCCAACATCGCATCGTCAGTAACATTAGTAACTTCTAATTCCTTCTTGTAATCACAGCTACTCACACGCTGTTTTGAGAAGCATTCCAGATTATTCTTCCCCCCAGCCCAACAGCTCCCTTAACATCGCAAAAATGGGGTTGTTTTCTAGCTGGTTCCTTCTACCAATTTCCAGCTTAACTAATAATTTCCCACGCGGCTCTGAGGCTAATGCCTTACTGAAATCCAAACAGATGAGATCTCAGAGACCCCAAAATCCCTTCATGGCTTTGAAAACGACACCAGCAAGACCTTACGGTTAATGCTATTTTGTTTATTTTAATTACGTGCTTTGTTGCGTATCAGAAGCAAGCAGCCTTTCTTGTTTCTCTGCTCTTGCGCTATGACTGAGAGCGCTCCTTAATGAATCCTGGGGCTGCAGGTGAAAGAGCCCAGGCATAAGCTGGAGGTAAATCAAGCACTTTTTACACTATAAAAAAAGAACACCATATATATATAGTATATATACAAATATATATAAATATAATCCACTACATATAAGAAGAGCTCTGCTGCTCTTGGTGAAAAGCACCAAAGTTGCAATGACTGACAAGGAGAGGTTTTGAAGAACAGGGCAATTTTTAACCTCAGTGACATACAATGGATGGATTGAGTGGGAGCAACTGTTACCTGCTCTCAAACCCTGGCAGCCGCAAGCCAAAAGGCTCTCCTGGATTAACTGATGTGATCTGAGTGCGCTCGAAAACTTGATCCTGACCATTCCCATCTCCTTCCTCCTATTCCCATAGACCGAATTCCTAAATACCTGCATCCATGGAAAGGAAATACCCAATTATTTGGGCTTGCATGACACACTGGTCTAACTTACCTGCCTTAAGATGACCAAACCGCAACAGAAGAGAGCAGACTTTGCCTTGTGGACTGCTCCAATGTACTGTAGATTTACAGCAGCTTGGTATCATGTGAACTTTTTTCATGTCCCACACACTATTTTGCATGCCATGAAGCAGAAAAGCTGCCATATCCATGCTGGCTGAACACTACAAGCCAGATGTGATTCACACAAAGGAAGGGAAAAAGGGGAAGAAAAAAAGCCAAGCTCTTTAACCAAGCCCCTGCAGCACTGAAACTTGCATATTGCAGACTCCTGCTTCTCTGCATCCACATGAGTTACCAATAACTGTATTATTTCTCCTTCCAAACCTTGCTGTCATGTGTTGCTTCCACACACCAGCACCTTGAAGCCCAAAAGATAGCGAAGGATCCCACTACGGCAAACTTACACAACAAAGAACATGTGGCAAGTCTATTTTTAAGTAAATACAAAAGAAATTTAAAATAAAATCAAATTAGCCTAATAAAAATACATAACCATGAAAAAATGCTTCCAAATGGTTCTACATTTCAATGGTTTAGAACAATCCATTGAAAGCTATATGAGAAAAAAAATCAGATAAAGGAGCTTATGTGAAAGCCCTTCTGACAACATCTAAGAGCAGAAGAAACTCCAGTCTGAGAAGAGTGAGGGCCAGCTTTACACTCCCCATAGGTTTACTTCAGTAAAGGAGTTCTACAGATTTTTTGTTTCTGTGGCTCAGTTTACGAGACAACGTATTTCCTGAGATTTGTCAAGTATTTAGCATGTATGGTTCTGCTATTCCCATTAATTTTAATATGTTGCTGAGGAAATGCATAGTTTACCAATCACATCATCATCAAAATCCTTCTTTCCCCAAGCACAAATTTAGTAAATCATACCTGTAATTTAATTCTTAATCAAGAGGCCCTTGAGCCTGACTCCTGAGACTCACTTTATGGATTTTGTTATGCATAGTATGAAAATGAAGCAGAAATTCTCAACTATTATCTGCTCTGGGTTCATGCCCCTGTCTTCCGCCTTTCCACCATTTTCCATCTCAAAAAGAAACACTAGCTGGTATTCATGTCCCAGTTGCTTAAGAAATCAATTTTCAATGGAAAATATTGGCTACAATAAAGAGACAAACAGCATAAATCGTTCCAAAGTCTGAGCAAGCTCCTCAGTTCTAATGTTCTGTATCCAGAATTGAAAACAAGATTATGAAACAAATTTTGCCTTGCCATTGAAAACAAGAGATGACAGTTATGCCTGCACAAATTAAGCACGGGAGGCTTACTTGCAAAAAGAAACCCAAAAAACCTAAAACAAACCAAACAACAACCCACAAAAAAACACAAACTCAAAACTGCAATATCTTTTTAATCCACAAATCAGACTGGAGTCTGTGAACCACACTCAGCTATTTTTAAAAGGATAATCAGTTCAGCTGGTGACTGCATCAAGGAAATACACTTATTCTTAGAGGGTGAAGTGAGAAACCCATTGAAAACAAAATCATTTATTTCCTACCCAAGATTTCTTTCCGCAATGTTGGGCAAAACCCACCCAAAAGCTAACTTCAAATGCTGACAGCTGAAAATAAGCAGTTTTCCTCTCACATGGTTGCAGTTCCCCCATTTTTGCAGCTGACCAGGAGGTCACTGATGCTGCTGCAGCTGAGGCTGAAGAGCCGTGGCACCTTGATGGGCTCAATGCCACCCCACCTCACCCAGCTGCTTTGGAAGGAAGAGCAGCAGCTCTGGGAGCCCTGCTACTGCTCGGTCAAGCCTCCAGATTAGCAGATCTCACTGTGGAAAGCTCTCCAAGAACTGCAAGGGCTCAACTTTACGATCCTTCTATTGACAGAGAGCATTTCCTAACCCGAGGTGAGCCCTGCAGAGAAGCACATGCCAAACTAGTCCCTGGGGAAAGTGGCTGGAGGAAATCCTAGTAAGTCCTGTTTGATGAAACAGCTCGGTGTGAAGGAAGACAACCGAGTACGAGTGCCAGAGCTTACTGCAAAGGGACACAACAGGATATTCCTGCTCCTGATACTGCAATTCAAATCTCAGAATCCTGGTGATATAATCACACGGTGAAGTCTGTGTTTTACTAACAGTCCGGAAAGGGGAACAATCAGCACAGTAAAGGAGCTGATTTCCATGATTTGAAGACACAAAAGAAAAATTTCAAGTAATAAGCATGGAAGTGTGTGTGTTTTGTATACATAAAATTATATTCACGCCTACATATGTGACAGCACAACACTGCAAGCACATTTACTACGACTGAAAAACTGTTCTGCCATAAACCCAGATCGGGTGACCTCTTCTATTAGGAACATGAGTCTTCGTAGAGCTAATAAAGGATGAAATCAATTTAGGTTTGATGTTCCCTTAATTTTAAGATGATGCACCAAAACAAATGAAATAAAGAGGGGAAGATGAGCCCTTGAAGAAGTATTTTATCTCAGTAAGCAACTTATTTTCAATAACGATTTTCAATAAATAATTAAAGATAAAACATCCTGATTTCCAGATTGGCACAGATGTTGGAAACGGTCCCACATAAATAACCTGTCCAAGCAGCATCATGAATAAAAGTAATCAGTACCCTAGCTGTGCAGAGTACAAAGTGAACATTTTCATACAATCAATAATCCCCAGGTAAAGAGAGAATGGCTACACAGCAAGACTCCGCAGGATACAGATTTCAGGGTTCAAGCCAAAGATGCAGTAACTCGCCCCAGCTGCAGCATATTCCTTGGAGGTCTACTTGCAAGCTCATTCACCACCCAGGGATATTCTCAGGAGCAGATCAAAACCCCTGAAGGATGAGGGTTTGCATGTGCCACAGGATAGAGAGCAGAAAATACAGCCACTGGAGCTCAGGTCACGTGGATTCTCAGACATGAGAGCCTCACAAATAAGAGCAAGTGAAGTGATGCATCAACGCCATGAGGAGCTGACCCTGAGTAACTCAACCTCTGCAGTGGTGAGGTCTACTATTCTCAGCCAATAATCATCTTCATTAATCAGCAGCTAGACCACTTGGAGAAGTTCCCATGTTACCCTCACCAATGAACTCTTCCTATAGACTCAACCAGGACCTGACACGTGCTTTGCAGGTGAAATTCAACCACTATCTGAAAGCAAACCTTGTGAAGCCCTGTTCTGGCAAGTTCAGTTTCACCTAGCACTGTTCCTTCAAGTATTACGGCAATTAAATCTCCTAAAGCATTTGCCAGAAGTTTCCAGAGACTTCTGGAAGTTTTAGTTCTTACTGCACAAGTACAAAGCTGCTGCATTTAAGGCTCTGCCTCTGAAGACATGGAAAAACCCACCCTCCAACTGAACACATCGGAGCACGGTGGATACTTGGCAACACATCTCTATTTTTTATGACAAAAAAAATTACTGCATTTTATTATTGCATGTTAAGTCTCTCTAGAGTCTAGACAGAGCTGGAATCTTGTCTGGTTCATACAGCAGTGGTCAAATTGTTAACTGAGTTCTGCAGGGGGAGATCCTCCCCGCTCTGCACACCTGCAGGATCCGCTTCCCGTCTTCTCCCCAAGCCACATTTTCTGCAGATGCTGCTGCCTCGGAGCTGTTTTAGACTCCATTCCTGCAGAGCCTGTTCCCACCAGCTCTGACCAAAATCTCTACCTAGCCAAGGACCTCAATGACTTGTCCTCTGCCAGGACACTTTGACAGATGTGGTGAATCCTTGGAAAGCAGTTCAGCACTGATTGTATCTGGAGCACAGCTCGCTCACGTCCCCGGATCCCTTCTAATAATCCTTCTCAAGGTAAGCCCAACTGGTGGACACCATTTAAACTGCACGTGGAGTACATCAGTTAGTGGTTCTGTACCAGCAAGCAAGAGTTAAAACATGGGATACACATAAGAAGCACAACATGAATGACAAATACTGTTTTTAATATCATTTCCATGTCCACTGATGAGAAACCAGGACTCATACTAAGTATGACATGACCTTCATTGTAGGGAAGTTTCACTGAAAACATGAAATTGGACAGATTTTTGTAATCTCCTTACATTTATGAATGTAACAAGCAGTCAGCACTGAATAAATCGCTCATGTATGAGACACAGTAAAACCGTTTGCAGTGTCTTTTGATTAGCAGTAACAGTTCATTTCATAAATGTTAAGATTTTTTTGAAGAAAAGATTTTACTCTTGTGATTGAAGATGGCAGTCACGATGTCTGCATCACCCAGATCATCTCAAGCAAATAAACTGGAACAACCAGCAAGTACCACTGGAGCTGTAATAAGATGCACAGGTCCTTGTGGCCAGTCAGAAACTTTCCAACAGAACATTTTCCACTAGGGGAAAAAAAAAAAAAAAATTCAAGTTCATCCAAACATCTTATTTGATTCATTTGGCCAAAATTCTGATGAAAACCAGGCAGGTTTCCATTGGAAAATTACTTCATTTCCTCATAGCTCTGCTGCAATCATCACAGCAGGCTGATGGAAACCGGGGGATAAAGAAACCCCAAGTCCCAAACTCACAGGCAAGCAAATTCACAAGCCAGATTCGCAAGGCTCCCTGTCAACTTGGTAAATCACTGGGCAAACTGCCTTGAATTTACAGTAACCCCACTGCTTCTGAAGCCTCCAGCTCCTTCGAAGCCTCCTAGCAGTAGGCAAGCCTGACTCCAGGACTGGCAGCCTCCTGGGGTTGAAGCATTCTAGGTATTTGGTAAAATCCTGGATACATTTATTAAAAGAATCCATGTATTTGCAGAAGTGACTTCCAGCATTCCCATTCTCCAGGAAATTTCAGTGCTTGATGTTTTCATACCATTTGGAACAAGAAACTTACAATTTAAACATCTGGAAAACAGGATTTGTGCTTTTCAAGGTCTCACTGTTGTCCAGAACAGAACATGAGGTCATACTGCTCTAGCTCTTTATTCAGAAGGCAACAAACTATGTGTGCAGATGAAAGTCAAAGCTTCAGCTGCTGCTGACCGATTCTGAAATGGTTCACCACTCGATTAGGAACTAAGCTTTTTGTAGCAAGTCTACTGGTCACTGTGAATCCATCCAAATACAAATGCACGTGCCAGTTTCTCTCAACTGCATAACAGGCGCCTGAACGTCACCGCGATCAACAGCGTCGTAAAGACTGCTGCCAGAACACATCTGGTGTATGACAGCTGCAAATTTCTTCTATTCCAAGCAAAATTAAAACCAAAGGAGGTAAGAGTTTTATCATCCTTATTCCAGAAATGGGAAAAACAGAGCTTCTTTGTTATTCTTCTGTTTCATGACCATCCTCCTCCAAACCTTTGACAGTACGTAAGCTTGAACTGGCACAGACTGCAGTACGTATTCCCATGGATGAGACATTCCCAGCAAATGATTAGAGACTCTAAGAGAAAATCATAACCAGACACAAGAGGTGGACTGAAGGAACCTTTGTTCACATGCAAACTCATTTCAGGCAACTGAAATTTCTGTATGAAAAACATCAAGTGCATCTAGTCAGGTGATTTTCTTTCAGAAAAAGCGATGCATTTAAATTATTAACTTTTATCCACTGCACTTCAATGAAGTGGAGCATTTTTCCATGGAAAATCAATTTCATGGAAAATTTAACTGATGAGTATACATCTGTCTCCTATCATGGCAATATCTTGAAGATACTTATAATCAACAATTTCACACCAGCATAGCAATGCAGTGAGTTCAGCCCTGGAACATGCCCATCATCATCGCACAGCACAGAACTGCGGGGAGATCCCAGATCCAGGACAAAACACACCAGCTTCAGAGCCAGGGAAGCAGCAGGAGCAAACCAATGCTGTGTCTCAGCTGGGCTGATGAGCACCAGTCACTGCACCAAGGTGCCAGACCAGGGATCCAAACCAGCCCTTCTGTACCTGTGATACACAGGTAGCCCTGGGCTAGTATTGAACACTTGTGTGGAGACAAATCATTCTATCTGCACCCTACTGCTGTTTTTCCTGTGCTTTACCAGGGAAGCTGAGCCAGAAAGGATGATACAAAACCAAAACCCAGGAAAAAAAGAGTAACTTTACAACCCTAGAACCAACTGACTGTACTTTATTTACCCATGAAATACCCTGCGGAAAGGATTTATCCCAGGCCTGGTAAAAGAGCAAAGGATATCTGAGTTTGAATCCTAACCTGCACATTGATTAGCCTTCAGCATGGCCATCTTCGTTTGTGTTAACTCTTCTAGCTTCATACATTAGGGCTTGCAACAAAATCAATATTTACTGAATGCTGCCTCATTTACTACTATCTTCTGCTCTGTGCTGTCACCACACAGATACCACATACCTGCCATATAGATTCCACATACAAACTCACTGTATTTCCATTCTCCAGACTTGAACCTGGCTTTAAAAGGCCTTCATTTAGCAGTGTTTAGACAATACTCAAACAACAGGACTCCAGAGATCCTGAGAGTTAGAAGATCATTTAAAAGTGGAATACAGGCAGACCTGCAGCACCTCATCTCATCGCTGGAGGTTTTTTTGCTGGTTCTGTGGCCCAGATCTGCCACTTGAAAACTACTTCCTATACAGAAATTTAAAAAAACAAATAAAAATCAATGCTTATAATGAAGTCATCTGCCTAGGTTTGTGAGATCCTGCAGGAAACTTAGTGTACTGTCTGATGCTGCAAATGTGAACTGGTCCAGGGCTTGACCTGCCGCCCATGTTTGTTTGAAAAATCTACAAGTACAGAAGCTACAGGTGTAATTTCTGCTTACACTGCCAGGGCACCACTAAACCATGTCCCTCAGCACCACACCTCCACAGCTTTGAAACCTCCTCCAGCCATTCCCTCATCCACTAGGCAGGTCACCTTGTCATAGGAGGAGCTCAGGTTAGTCAAATCACTCAAACCACCAACAAAATACCAACGCAGCTCTTTTAAACCCTATAATGCCTTTTTCTTACTTGCCAGACAATCCCACAACCTTAACTGACTGACTAAATGGGCTAGTGAGATTATCTCCCCCCCTCCTCCCAAAAAAATGAAATAAAATCACAGCTTCCCCATTCATTTAGTATCTGAGTACAACCTGTCATTAGCTAAGAAGGACAAAATAACTAAGTTGATAGACTCAGATAACCTTGTGCTCCAGCTGATGAATGCAAGTTATTGTAAAAAATTAAAAAGCTACTAGATGATTGAAAATAGTTTTGAACAATTACCTCTGGATGCACTATTTCCATGTCTAAAGACCAGCTGGTAGAAGCATGACTGCTTCCACAAACAAAAAATAATCAATAAATGGAGATAACAACCAATTTCTACAACGTTACTGTCTAATTAAAGACTTCTACTTCAGTTGAAATCCATTCAAGTGGGCAACATCCACATATTGTAAAGAAAGATTAAGAACATGTTAGGTCAGGCCAGGAATCCTTAAGATATGAGCAGGCAATTATAAAAGCTATCTCTGATTTACCATCTCCACCTCTCACTGTATTTTCTCCTCTGTCAATACAAAAAAAACACTGGCAAGAATTGCAATCAATAATTCCACTCCCCACGTGTTTTGTTTTGTTTTTTAAACTGTCACAGTAGGAAAAAGCAGGCATCTAACAAAAAACAGTCTTGCAAGAAAGTACAAGTATCTGCTCTCTAAAAGGGATGGTGAAAACACAAATATTATCCCTCCCTCTCTAAAAACTAGTGGCAAAATGTGTTGGAATGCTGTAGCCAGAGGAAAGGGTGCTTTGCTGTAGTTTTGCAAAGATTTAAGGTTGAATTCTCATAAAACTAGTCCATCACACACATGCATAAATGTTCATTAATAAGAACAAGTGTCTGACATTCAAACAATGCCCTTTTCTAAAGGCCCTATCTGATGTCTGAGCACTGCAACAATCCTAGTGAATTAAGTAAAACAAAATTTTCTCCAGCATAGTTGATGAAATGAGACTACTGCCCAGTGCTCTGGGTAAGACAGTTTGTTTAGAACAAAGTGCAGCCACCCCAGCAGAGATGAAAATCTTCAAATGTTGGCCAGAAAACTGTCTGAAAACTGATAAAATAAAGCCCATAGGAAATAGTTATTGAATGATCAGCTCTTTGACACTTTTACATCTCTATAATTACCTTACCTTCAAAAAAATCAATGGAAAGCAGCATGGGATTTGTAAAATCTAACAGTCCAGCAGTGGTAAGAAACTATTTTCCCTGAGACACAATTGCATCATTTCATCTTGAGGCAGAAATACAACCTCGTATGTCATTAACAGTGGGCAAATACACCGAGTTCTCTTGTGATTTCAAGAGGATGTTATTCCTTCTAGTTTGATGCATCAAAGAAAAACATTTCAGAAGTTCAGTGAATTTACTGGCTACTGATGAACTTTTGCACATGCCTATAATTAAGACAGGGTCATGGTTAAACTCTCAGTGGCAGAGCCTCTTAACATTTTTCCTTTCTTCCTTAATCACGACACAGTTAACAAGAGAAAGCCAAAGTTAGAATTTCAAGTACTGGCAAAGTTTTCTCAATAGTCTTTCATTTCTATTTGGGCTGAAACTTCATGCATTCTGAATAAAGGAAACAATGTTGAAAGCATACTTGCCCCCCAGCATTATACTTGCTTAATGGTCCTTTACTTGTGATTTTGTGCATTAATTTCATATAAAGGCCTCCTTCAGGTTGGAAAAAAAAAAAAAGAAATGTGTTTTAACATTTAAAGCAAAGCTAAATAATACTGTACTGCTGGGCAATTTTCAAAGCCACATTAAAAGAGGGTTACAGGAAAAAGAGGCATTCATTACAAAAACACTACATGGCTCCTTCTCTATGCTCTAGGATTTTGTTAAGATAGGCTTTTAATCCATCCATTTACACTGACTCAGTAACGTGAAATCAAGCTTCATAATGTGTATTAAATGCTATTTCCTCCTCTAATTGACAGATCAGGTTTGGTGAATCTTGACCCTTATATCAGTTCCACAGAAGCCATATTATACTGTTACAAAAGCATGATGAACATTGGGGAGCCCGTATGAAAAAGTCTCCTTCCCTGGAGGTTCGCAGTTGTCTCTGGCCTGTGTGGGGCAGAGGGGTATGAGGTTTCATGAAACGCTGACTACAGGCAATGCAAAACATCCCAGGCTAGAATTCAGTATTCTTTGCACTTAAATGCCTTGTGCATCCTCAAGCAAATAAGGATTCGTTTGAAAGATGGTGCCATAGCCTCCAGATGTGCATCACCAGAGCATTTTCAGTACTAGGTCCATCGTGATAATCACATTGCACAGAAATCTTTTGCCACCCACCATCCAAAATAAGAACCTATAAAGCAAAAGTGTGACCTTTAGGGTCAAAACCACAGGACAGATTCTTTCTCTGACATTTTAGTGTTCTCTTGAACATAACACTTGGAGGAATCCAGCTCTATTTTCATACTACCCAATTGTTTCTCAAGGTCTGTACATATCAAACTGGAGAAGCTGTGGTACTGCACCTATCAAAGGGCTCACAAAGTGTCTTACACAAACCATGAGATTTAGACAGGTCTGGAGAGGTTTTGTTCAATTTGCTTTAATTCCTGTGATTTTGTCTCCTCTGGGAATGGTTAAAATGCTTTTCCATACCAGAGCATCCTTGGTAAAAGTTATCAAGGAAAGCAAAATCGAATGAAAAATCTAACTCGTTTAAAAACCTTAAACACAGGACAATAACTGAACTTCATTAAGAATCATAACCCCTCTCTTCAGACAGCCTGTCAGCATCAGCTGGTCTCTAGGTAACAACCTGTTTGCTGTGTCCAGGATGTATTTTTCAGGTTGCTTGGCTGGGTTAGTTTGTATGTTCCACCACATTTCTCCCACTCATTCATCTCTGTCTCAGATGTAAAGGAGAACAGATAAAAGTGACATGTCCTTAAGCTTCAGACAAAGGAGAAAAGGAAATATGTGACTGCTATCCATCTGCTCAAGTTGTGCAGCAGCTTCAGGACCTGAAATCTGGACTGGTCCATGAACATGTAAGAGACATAAGAGATAGAACAAGTTGATACCTAGGCAGCACAGAGGAAAATTAAATATTATATATGGTGATTCTAAATATAGCCCTGAGCAAGCAACATTGGCCGAATCGGCACCGCACCGAGGTATCACATTTGAGACACGACCCAGTCAGAGCTTCACCTCTGCTCGCCTCTTGCTTTGAGGCAGGGCAACTGTCCCAGCAGCCCTCACACACCAGGCAGAGACAGCAGGGCAGAGCCAAGGCCAGTTTCTTGCTCATCTTGCTCAAAAAAACCCCACCCTATGTATTCATGAATGTTTGGCCCCAAGTGCTGGATAATACAGCTCAGTGTTTAAGAGAAGGTTCCTTGCAGGACCACACACATCAACTCAGAAGGCAGCATTAGAAATTTCTAAAGGCCTTTTACGTTTGGTGTCCTCAAGTGAGGTAGAGGAAGGTTTGTTCCTTCAAAGCCTAAAGATCAGACTGTCCAAAATCTGTTTCCACATACTGTGCTCCACAGCTGGGAAGCTTCTAGGTTACCTAGGCTCAGAAATTATTCCACTGGCTTCTCTCCATGTGCATACACATGTACGCATGTGTTTAATACACATATTAAGTTTTAAATAGATAGGTTTTAACTAATCACATCAAGTAGCATTTGTGCAGTGTATATATTTGCTTTGTTCCTTCAGCACTCTTTCAATTACGCTGAAAATTTCAGAGAAATAAAATTACAGCAGGCCGACCATTAAAAGGTGAGGAGGGAGAAGAGCTAGAAACTAAGCTTCAAAGGGAATTCTACACTTTGATTTTAGTTTGCATATTCCAAACGCTCCCGTTTTGCTACGCAGATGTCAAACCAGGAGGTAGGTAATAAAGCAGGTTCCTTTAAGATTAAAAAAAATTACATTTTAAATGATCAAATCAAACCATATTCCAAGTGAGGCAGAAGTAAACGACGTATTATTAGTTCTTGCCTGAACCCCATTGAACCATCGCTTTCCATCGTAGCAGGGGTCTGTCAGCCACGCAGGTCCTTGCCAAAAATAAAGAAAGAATGGCAGCATTCCCCATCTGCTGATGAGTCCAATCTAAGGAAAGACAAAACACTGATTTTATTTAACTCTGTTCCAATTATTGTCAGGCGACACAAACAGTCATCATGACACACAGCCAGGTTTATTCATGTGCCCAGCAAGCCAGGCCAGGCATAATAAAGAGATTACACACTCTGTTTGGAATACAGGCAACTTGGAATGGCTTTTATTAAAACTTAAAGCATGGGAAATATTGGGTAGTAGATTTAGGTACCACACAACCAGAAATATGTTTGGCTTAAAAACACAACACATGGCATCCTTAGTGAATGAGGGTGACTATTATTACAGCACAACAGGCCTGCCTTTCTTTCCTTGCCAAAAAAAAGGAGCTTGGAATAGCACAGAGCACATGGCACTTTAAACTTAGAAGAGAAAGACTGGCAAGAGCTTAACAGGGTATGAAGGAAAAAATAAAAAAGGAGCTTTGTAAAGTATCTGTCCCCTTGAAAGGGAGCTCCTCATAAAACACCACCAGTCTCTGTACTGACCTTGGAAGAAAAAGGGCTCTTAACATCAAGAAACAGGACAGAAGGGGCTGTGCTTGAGTTCTGGGGTTCTCCTGCTTCTTGCTGGCATGACAGGAGACCAGGGGCGCGCACTTAGGGTAAAGAGATTGCTGATGTGCTGAGAGAACATGCTACCACATTGACCAGTTCTGCTTCATCATCTCCCTCCATCTCCATTTGTGCCCATCTGTCATATTCCTTCAGCTCCATACTTGGGCAGGACCATCTGCCTCCCTGAAGGTTCCACGGGTGATATACAATGTGGCCCTGATTCACAGGTAGGATCCTAAGGCACAAAGTATATAACAACTAAGGATACAAGACTCATGTTTACACTCTCAGGCTCTCACTTTTTAATCCTCAGCCATCTCAGATGTTTACAACGTACACTAATCTGACCAGTCCAGGCAGAACACTTCCTTGTCCAAGTGCTCTTGCTTGCTTAGAAAAACCCTGTGGGTGCACCTGGATGTTACAGTTTCTGTGGGAGAAAGAAAAGTTTAAGAAAAGATCTGTGAAATAAAGAGGTTGGAGGGTTTTTTTGACCCAGGTCAGTAAGAGCTCAGCCTTTTGGCATGACAGCAATCCATGCCATGGAGACAGGAACGAACAAGGGCAGGAGGCTCTCAGCTGCTAGAGAAAAACATGGATCTCTGCCTGATGTGATGCTGACCAAATTTGCCTTAAAGAAGCCTCGTGTGGCATAGAAGCATGAGATGCCCAGAAATAGCACAGTGAGGAAGACCGCAAGATTCTCTTTGGGGTCCAATCAAACGGGTAAAAAACATGCTGATATACAGACAACTACTACTTGCATTTCACCTGATGTTCCTAACTTACACCACGTGTATTTTCCTCAGTATCATGTCAGCCTGTTCATGCTTTTTATTTACAACCCTCTGTCCTATATCTGTGTATCAAAGTGTGCAACAGCGACCTTCTTACAGCCAGCAGCTCAGTAACAACTCTGCTCTGAGGGAATCCACAAGGTAGGCGAGTACCAGCTCCAGGCATTTCTGTTTAGGCTGAAAAGTATTTCATAGAATCCCAGCATGGTGGGGGTTGGAAGGGCCCTCTGGGGATCATCTGGTGCCACCTCCCTGCTCCATCCAGCAGGGTCACCCAGAGCAGGGGGTCCAGCCGGGTTGGGAATCTCTCCAGAGAAGGAGACTCCACAGCCTCGCTGGGCAGCCTGGCACAGGGATCTGGGACCCTACAGCAGTTTCTCCTCCTGCTTGGATGGAACCTTCTGGGTTCCAGTTTGTGCCCAGTACCCCTTGTCCTGTCACTGGCACCACTGACAAGAGTCTGGCCTCATCCTTTGACCCCTGTCCTTTAGATATCAGTAAGCATTGACCAGACACACACCCCTGTCTTCTCCAGGCTATGTACTTCTCAAACATGCAGTGGAACAGAAACATGAAACATCCTGAAAAATCTGGTAAGCTTAAGAGCTCTACATGTCCAGAAGAATGAATTTCAACCTAATTTCTCAATCTTAGGAATTATCTTTCCAAGCAGCTAAGTAACGACTGTATCTGATTACAATTCAATTTAATAAGAACTCTGCAGAATACTTACACATACCTGGAACAGAAAAGGGAAATGCTGTTATCTGAAATTCTCCATTCATTCAGAGCACGACGCTGTTGAAACCTGGGCATAAATGTCTCTCACCAGTGCTCACAAGATGGTGGTGTAATTGAAGCCAAAAATTTCAGCAGCTTTATCATATGCAATTTTGTCCTACTGACAAAGTATTCCATGGAGCTGTATTTCAATTCTGATTCCATATGTCACTTTAATTTCTGATCAGAGCTTGAACATAAAAAAAATTATAGCCTGTCTCAATGGACCAATAAAAGAGGATCATTTCTTTTTACATATCAACATTTATTAGTCTCGATCATTTCAGAAATATAATCATTATAGTCCCTTTTACTAAGAACAGCCACTCCTCCCCTCATCCTGGGGCTCCTTCGTACAGATGCTCTTTTCCCTTTTATTTCAGAGGGTAGCATGTTGTTGCACAGCAAAATCTGCCATCATGCAGAACCAAGAGAAAGACTAATAAAAACATTGTGGTTGTTTTTGTTTTGTTGGGTTTTTTTTGTTTGTTTGTTGGTTTTTTTTTTTTCCTCTATTTGCAATACCCTGGTTCTTCAATATTACTCTTATTTCCTTCCCTCTCCCCTACTTAAAATAAAGCTTGACTAAAAAAAAAAAAAAAAAAAAAAA
>JANVCC010000094.1:2194364-2265716 GCA_025345505.1 Todiramphus chloris collaris | reverse complement strand
AAAAAAAATAAAAAAAATAAAAAAAAAGAAAAGAAAAAGCAAAGGCAGGGGAAGTTTCAAATCAGAAGGCAGCACTGGGCTGACCATCCTGAACTCTGTATTTCACAGGCCTTGCAATTTCAGTTGGGGTCAACTGCTTATCCAGAGCATAGCTCACAGCTGACTACAGCACATATTCCACGGGTACACAAGGCCCTGGTTGGAAACCATCAATACTCAGATTAATCTTGGCTTTCAGAATAATTGATCATATCTGTTTTATACTCTTTCAGAATCTTCCTGAAGAAATTGATCCACCCTTCCTATTGAAAACCCAAGATAGATAGGATGCTGCTTTCAAAAAGACTGTTACAAATCCCATCAATACTGGAATAAAACCAGAAAAAACAAGGCAGCTTTATTGATTTACACATTATAATAGCATCTGCTTTTTGTGCATGTGCAGCTTCCCAAGAGTGATAGTTGGACTTCTGAAGAGAATCTAGTATTGAACCTATAAGTATTATCCATCAGTTTTCTTCCCCCTTATTCAAAATAGCCACAAAAGCTTAGAGCTAACATGCCTACTTAGTGTAGAATGATGTAAAAATCACTGCCTGGGTGGAAACACACAGTGCAAAGAATGACTGAGCTTCTTGCACTAGAGATCATTTAAGTCAAACCTGGGATCTCTGTGCATCTGGATACAGAACTACAAGCTGGCCACTTGTACAATTCTTGCAACACACAAAAATTCTCAATGAAAATCTTACTCTCACCGAAGACATTTGGACCAATTCTATTACCTACATTAAAACATTTGATAATTTTCCCTCAAAATTCCTGTCATTGTAATTCAAGCCACCTCAGCTCAAAAGAATTTTATCTCAGCAGGGACTAATCCAAGTATCTCATGAGATGGAACAGAAACAAAACAAAACCTGTTCCTCATTTTCCAAAGATAACCTTCCAGCTTTGAGTTAGAGCAAAAATGTTTAAGGATGATGCTTAAGCTACACCCAGATTTCCATGCAAACTGAAACTCAGATAACTAACCACGTAGTTTTACTTCACACATCGCTGTTATCTCCAAAATTCACATTCTCTGCAGGAAGTATTTGCTAAGAAGTACAGCAAGACAACACCTGTGCATCTGGAATGGATACTGAGGGCCGAAATAAACTGTATGTGCTGTATACATCACTCCATCCAACACCACTCAGCCAGAAAACATTTACTCTCATGATAAAAGAAGCCAAGGATTTGGATTATTTTTAAGTACAAGATCAGTACAGGATTCTGAGGACTTGGCAGATGGAACAACATGAACCAACTGATAACCAGCTGAAACGTCAGAAAGTGAAACAATTTCTCATTAGCAGTCCTACAGACATAGAATCATAGAATGTTAGGGGTTGGAAGGGACCTAGAAGGATCATGTAGTCCAACCCCCCTGCCAGAGCAGGGTCCCCTAGAGCAGGTCAGACAGGAACGTGTCCAGGCGGGTTTTGAACGCCTCCAGAGAAGGAGGCTCACAGAGCTGCCACCAGAACCCAACAGTGCCCAGCACTGCCTCCAGCAAAGGGTCACCCCTGGTTCAAAGGAAAGGCCCCACAACCACCCTCCTCTGCCCAGCTTTGTCCACGCCAGGGCCGCAGACTCGGGCAGTTCCCAACTCCCAGCAGGCAGGATGCAGAGGCCAGCCAGGCACGGGAAGAGGCAGCAGCAGCCTGGTGCCACGCCAGCAGCAGCGAGGCAGCGGCTGTCAGGTTCCTCAACCTCAAGCACGTCACGCAGAGACGACACTTCACATACCACAGGTCCTGTCCAATCTTCACTTACTCTGCCTTTGTTTAGTCGGAGACAGGGCACAACCACTCCAGCGCGGAGGCAGACTGCTCAGACACACAAACCTTCTGAATTTTGACAGCAATCCTCTCAACCTCACGTCAGCTGCTTTGCCAAATACCCTCCTGCACATAACTCCCAAAGCTCCCAGCAGGCTTCCTACTGGTTCGTGGAACAGCATCTTGTTCTTCCTACAGTCCTGGCAGTGCTGTCACGTGGCGGGTGCTTCCCCATCACCACACAAGCAGTGATGGAGTCCCCGCAAGGCCAGGAAAGCTGCTGCCCTGGCAGGCGACTGTCGTGGCTTGTAACGTGTCTGCAGCAAACAGGATTACCCTGGAACTGTGGCCCTTGCATTTCCTTGCAGGCTCACGAGCAGGCCTATGACTACGTTGTCATTTAAAAATAAAATCCAGGGGCTAAAGCCACTCGCCTGGTGCCTCCTGCTGTTCTCCTGGGAGCTGTGGCCTAAGGAAAGAGAAACTTGCTGAGAAACTCCCTTTTCCCACTGCCTCGGTGCCACGCTCTTCATCCAGTGAAATTCTGCCACTGACTTAAGTGGTGTCAGAATCAGTACAAAGGCAGCAACTTCTCTTCTGAAACTGTGCTGTTGCAGGATGACTGGCACAATGCAACACAAGGTGACGAAAGGCAATAGGCAGTTGGGTTTATTTTTTATATCTCTGTATATAAAGTTTTCACAGACACGCTACGGATGTGTACCCTGTGTTTAAATCAGTTTAAGTTAGACCCTAATTTACAGGAGATCATCTCTGTTCAGGACATTCTTTAAACTCATAGCTTTACACTTGAGCGAAAGTCCTCAATGACTTAAAGTAAAATCCTCCCAAACCCCAAAATTAAAGCTAATCCTTATCCAGCACAAAGAAAATGAATGCTGATACCTCCTCTCCAACAAAGGAAATGAAGGAAACATGAACAAAGACTGGAAATCTGTCAAGATTATCTGTCTGGACTTTTAATTTTCCTGTGAAGGTTACCAGAGAGCAGGGTGACTCCTACAGACCCTGGTAGAGACAGATGATCTCTGCTGGCTCTGCAGTCCCTAATAGCTTTTCTCACTGATTTAAGTTACTCAGAAGCATGAGCAGTGCTGTCAAAAGCAAGTTTACTTACCACTAAACTCAGACAACAAATTGTTCGTTGCTGACAGATGTTTCTGTTTAAAGCCACTAGGAACCGTATGGATCATTCCACCTCAACAGTCTCCAGAGCAGAAACTCCAAGAGCCAGAAATTTGCCAGGAACAAATGAAAAACCTAATTAGATCAACAGACAAAATTTGGATCGAGATTAGAGGATCTGACATAACAATGGGATTAGACACTTAACAAGACATAACAAGGTTTGGCTATTTATCATTTCACAATCAGTTTTCACAGTACAAGAAGGAAGCATTGGCAATTCAGCATGAAAAATTCAGACATAAGAATATCCTTGTTTCAGTTTAGCATGTGCTCCCTTTTAATGCCAAGCTCTCAATCACCGAACAGTCTATTCTTAGAGGAAAAACCACTGCAACAGCAGAAGGAATTAAGAATTGGAGGCATAAAAAAAAGGAAATAAAAATAACACTGTCCTTCAAGACAGATACTGGTAGCTGCAGGTGTACAAAAAGGCTGAAAACTAAATAATTGCAAACAACAGACTGGGGCTATCCATGTCAAAAACCTAGTGCAGATAAACATCTGGATAGATTTTGCAATGACATGGTCATTTTTGTCTTCTCCACCTCTGTCCCAGCCCAGCATCAACATACTTTAAAAATGAGGTTGAAAGCCAAAAAAATCCAATATCACTCTCTTGAGAGGTTGCCTGTGGGACTGAACAGGGTGTGAGGGGGTGGCCCAATTCAGTGAGCCTCAGTTTTATGCCAAACCAGAAGACAAGAACGTCAGAGCTGACCACGGATGAACTAAGCTCTCTTTCCTACCAGTTGGCTGCCCTCGCACAGCTCCCAATGGTACCGATAGGTCAGAAGAGATCTAGGTGGTATTTAGGTCAAGCAGAAAATAAGCCTGGCCTCAACAGTCCTTTTGTCCTATTTCTGTTCATATACTCTGCACGTTCACCTTCTGCTCCCGCATCTGGGAAGCCAAGCTCAGAAACAAACTGAGCAATCACAGTGCATCAGTGGAAGAAATCCCTGCACATTGCTTACCTGCTTACTGCCTCTTATAAGAAAAGTGAAGCCCCTTGACCCTACCTGGAGGAAGCTCACTTCCTCCAAACCTTCTCTTCCTGCTCACCCGGGGCACAGGGACGCAGGCAAGGCACAGCATGCTTTACAAAGCAATCGAGTCTCTTCCCACTGCAAACCCAAGTTGGCTTTAGTAAAGAAGTTATCACCAGCTGATTTCTCCTTCTAGCATCAGCCACAGAGGCTTGGTCAATATAACAACAACAACATGGTTTTAAAGAAAGGAAGGCAAGTCACAAAGGACTGCAGAAGTCTTTTACAGAGGGTAAAATCTCTCTCTACAACACCCATATGAAAGAAATAAGAAATAAAAATGTCCCACGTGTAGCTCCTCACTCTCAGCCTACCAAGTGTCTTTTGCTGTATATTTTAATTGCAAACTGAAGTTGAGAGCAACTTTTTGATCTACATGTTCACAGCACCTAGTACAGTGGAAATCTTGGTCCACATCTGGAGGAGCTACTTGGTAGCAGTGATCTAAAGCCAATTACCAGCAGAAGGTACCCCAAGAGAGGCTTCCCCAAAGCCAGGCAGTGCTGCTAGCCCTGCCAGCCCAGCTCTGCTTCCCAAAACCCACCCCAGAGACCCTGGAGGAAGCAGCGACCTCAACACCCTTGTCATTCACTGACTCAAGAAGCTTAAGAGAGATTACAGGAGTATTTTAGAGTTTATCACCACCAAACTGCAATACCAAGCAAAGCAATTAAGTAATGAGATGCTATAAAACCCAAACATTTCTAGGATCTTGTACTACAGGGAAGTGCCTGTAATAGGAAGAACAAGCATTTACAGCACAAGGAACTGCAACCTCGATTGCCTGGCTTGCAAAGCTTGTTAGAGAGCATCACTGAAGGCAGTTACCAGGGTGAGGGCCATTTACATTTCAACACAGCAGTCACCCAGGGAAGCTTGGGGTCGGAGAGAATACAAGTGGAGGAGCAATGGAAGAGAGACGAAAGATGAGTCTTTTGCCTCAAACTGCTTCCTCACATCCTCAACTTTAAATACACGACTAGTTTCAATTAAAGATAAGGGACTCGTGTTAACATCTGTGTCAGTGTTGAAGGCAGTAAGAGGATACACTGCGGCAGCGAAGTAAATACACTTACTCATAAGTACATTGCTTAATCCTTGCATACATGTTTTGGAAATAATTCCTCTTTGTCATATTAAGTATGGGTTTTTGATGCAATTAGCTGTTTGCCTGGAGCTTTGGTGGTCCTGATATGAAAGAAATCTAGATATACATCAGTTCTGGCTTAAGTTCTGCATTTAAAAACAGAAATAGATAAAAATAAATCCTTCCTCTCAAGCTCATCTTCTCATAAATCCTATTAACAAGAGATATTCTGAGATAATTACAAGGCAACAGCATCTCTCCTTTCCTCAGTGACTTTTGATATTGTACATCATCATGGCAACCGAGTAGCGTCCCTGCCAGCACCAGCACCTCTAAATACCACTGTAAGTTGTCTGCTGCCCTTCAACCAAATATTGATGCCTTTTTTTTTTTCTAAGTTAAATGAACAGGAGAAAAGAGGGAAACTAAGAGAAAGGAGCAGCTATAATAGTAGTTTTTCTTGTTAAAATACATGCTCTCCAAGCCTTTGTCAATAGCAACACTTCACAACAGGACAACAGAAAACCCAAGGAGTTCTATGAGCACCTGTGATAAAAACCCCCCGGGGTTTCCTGTGGGGTACAGTCCACAGGGCTTCACCACTGCCTGGAAAGGGCAGAGCTCACACCACCCCCCTTTCCTTGTGGGGAGGATTGGTTAAAAAGGCTTTTCTTCCCTGCCCAGTTGGAGGAACCTGACAGTTTTACCCCCTGTCCTGCCCTGCTCTTGGGTGGAAGCTGGCCCCAGGCTGAAAGCTGCCAGCAGGGAGGAAGGGCACACAGACACCTCTACAGTCACACAGCCAGTACTGGCACAGCATCCCCATCTCCTCAGCAAAGCCAGCAAAGCATGGGAACATGCCAGGGGTGCCCAAGCAGCATTTGGTCAGACACACTTGTGCTGTAGAGAAGGACCAAGCTGTGCCTCTCAACTGTTAGGCAGGAATGGAACCGAGTCCTCCTGTGCGACCCACAGCCACCACCATTTACACAAGCTTCAGATCTGTCTCCTGCAGCTGAAAAACTCTGCTTTCAGAAAACTTCAGTATTTGAAGTATGCAAACCCACAGCAGGAAATAAGACAGACCATTACTATCTGTGAAATGTTCCTCACATTCAGGTATAAGCAGTTACAGAGGTAAACAAAATTCAACTGAACTAATACCCGCAGCTCAGAAAAAATTCTATGGAGCAAAACCATTCCAGTTACATCCCAACAGCAAAGCTGTGAATTATTTCTTTCAAGTGTTGTTGAGAAGACTATGCCAAGTGTCTTGCAGCAATGTAGTTCCAGGGTCGCAAGTCTTTGTCTCTCACGTCCTTCCCCTCTGCACTGTGACGAAGGCCACTGATTGACAGTTCAGCTACTTGTGATGCACAGCACACAAATATCTTCATTGTGCAAAAATACACAAGTCTTTTCATAATCATTGTAACTCACGAGGGCAAAGCCTGCTAAGAAAGGCTTCTCCAGTTAACAGCTTAAAAGTGACAATTTTAGCAACCACATACGTACTCAGTACGGTTCAATTTCCCCCAAAGACACGTTTCTGATCCTAGGTAGGCAAAGCAGCTCATTTGTCCTAATTCTGAAGCAGTGCATGCTAGTCTCCTTCAATCTCAATTAGCTAGTAGGAAATTTATTTAGAAAGCTGACAGGAACTATTTGGGGGATTAATGATCACTGATTTATGAATATTGAGTAGCATTTCAATAATCCAAGCAGAGTAATCACTTGTAGCTGAAGCCAGTTCTCCCGACCATTATAGTCTGTAGCAATCACTCAAAGGCAGTTAAATGATTCTGATTTATGACCTTAACCTACAGGGCCCAGTACATTTGCTCTATCAGTGTGTAAATTCTAAAAACGCAATTCCCTGCACCTCTAGAGAGCCAATTTAAGTCAACATTATGCATGAGCTGAGCATGCTTGAATTCTCAGATCTCTTATTTCACTCATTAAATTTGCACTGAACATCTTGCAATTAAAATTTCATATAGATTTTTTTTCTTATGATTGACATTTGGCCTTGGCAAAATGAGTTTAATTTTTGTTTCTCTAAAGATTTAGAAGGAGATAGATTGATCTAGACATTGTTTTCTGCAAGATGATGATGATGGAGCACTAATGCTTTTATTAGCATTTAGAAAAGCCTCCCTTTTGCTGGAAGACTGTCTGTCAGTAATAAGTGAAAGCAATTCTGTACCCAAAGCCAAAGCTACAGCTAGTACAGCAGCATCAAATGCCTTGCTGCACAGTCTTCATGTGACCCTTCCCTGGTTTTAAGCCAACATCTTTAACTGGGGTGGAACAAATTTGGCCTCCTACTATAAACCAATAGGTGCTCATCTGCAATGAATAAGCAGCATTTCTATTGTGTGATGTTGAAAATAAGCCCGGGACAACAATAAGGAGCAGAAAAGTACTAGAGTGATTTCAAGACCTGATCTGAAATAGTGAACTGTTTAGATTGACTCAAAGAGTAGATTTATTGTGCTAAAATCAGGCGACTCATTTTCTCATGTTCTGTCCCGCAGGCAATGAGTTCAAAGGAAGAACAGTCACTCCTTCAGTGACACACACAGCCTCCAAGCTAACTCTTCACAGCATACTTTCTATGCAGCACAAGTATCTGATCACAGAAACAGTCCACACATTGAGAAGTTCACAGCGTAGGGACAAACACAATGACTAAAGGAAATATAACAATAATTTATGCCAATGGCTTAAGAGGTCTGCACTGTTTAGGGCCCATGGACAGAAATTATTATACAGTACACCTCAAGGAAATACAAAGTCCTTTTGTAGAAACTCGGCTCCAAGCACAACAATACATCAGTTTCACATAGGACTTAGAGCATGAAGGTCACGTATATAATAGGACCCTACGTACAGACTGTAGCAGACAGGCTAAAAGTAATTTTGTACCTTTAGAAAGGAAATTAAGAGGAAAATATTTCAAAAACCTAAGAGGCTGACTAAAGCAAACATCCCCTGGGCTGAAGAAACATGAATACACAGTCACAATATCCATTCTGGTCATAGCGACGATGGAAGCTGTACTGCAGAGAACATTTCAACTGCTGCCTCCCAACCTGCCAGTTAAAAGAGGATTCCCATGTCCAGGCAGGTTCACACACACACAGCCAAAGCAGGACCCAAACACTTGCACACTGAACATGCACGTGGTTAAGAGAAGGTATCCTCCTGATCACGCCATGGGACTATTTCAGACTCCGCAGACTGTTACCCAAGCACAAGGAAAAATGCTTAAAACCTCCATATATACCACCTGCAGCTTAACCACTCTTCATCCCATCCAGCTGAGCAAAGTATTTGCCTTTCAGCAAATTATAAGCAAAGGAAATAAGCAAAAAATTTGTCTCACTATGGGAAGAGATCAATAGTGTACCTAAATTCCATTATGTAGCTGAAGGAAAAAATCCAGTGTACTAGCCCTGGAGAATATCCATCTTGCAGCAGTAACCCAAGGCATGTTTTACTGCAGAACAGTAAAGTCTTTACAGTCACAGCATAATTACACTAACACACCGGTATTTTAATATCACCTCTCTGAAATGAAATTTTGTTTCCATGTCCAGTCAATAATTCTGTCTCATCACAGTGATGAATAGAGCTTAGCGAATAATTTGTTATGAATAATTTATTCACTGCATTTCACCTTTCATCTCCCTCTGAATATTTTGTGAAATTGTGGAATGTATTCGTTACACAAAACCATTCATGAACAACTCAGCCTTGCCGGCCCTGTGTTGATAGTTCACTGAAAATATTCAAACTGATTTGCCACTCGGTTACGTTTACGACGTGTTGTACCTGCTCCATCCCTGGCCACATTGCCCATTCTTCAGACAGCTCCAACTCAAGTTCAGGCTCAGATATTTAAGCTGGGAATGTACATTACGTATCATTTCTCCCATTTCAGGAGCTAGAGAGGATCCAGTTCAAGGCCCCACTGGTCTAAGCGCTGAGTAAAGACTGACCACGGGAACTGAGACTCTCAGGAGGCAAGACAACAGGAGTTACCACCAGGCTATTTTTACAGATAGAAAACAGACAGAAAACGAGTATTACTTCACTAAGTTCAGACAATGGGAATCTGTAGGAGACAGAGAACACATCAGCTTACAAACACAATAGGTTTTCTACACTAACATCCAAAGAAGGCTGCAAAACTGAGAACCTCCAAAGGTCTGTTATTTGTGATAACTGGAAACTTTCACAAGGTAATTTGTTTGGGTTTTTGGTAAAAACAAAGATTTTTGTCTCCTTCTGTAAAAAAACACTGTCGTTTTTTGCTACAAAAAGAAAAAAATGTTCCAGTCCTGGCTCTGAAAGATCCATTACATTTAGAGGTGGATAGACTCAATGAACACAAAACAAAGAGCAACTGCTTCACGTTGCATCAGTGTAAGAAACAGTCATGTGATGGGTCCAGTAGTTCAAGAAAACAGTTCTCCAGGAGGCATCTCAGCCCTTCCTAAGCTCCTAGAAAAATACAAAAAAAAGCCATCACTACAATACAGACTTTGAGGTAAGGTGAGGAGTATTGTCTAGACGTAGCACTGAACCCACAGAGACAACAAATCCTGAAGCAGAGAGGCTCCTGTAGGCAATTGGTCACTAGAAAACAATTCCACTTCATATATTAGTATATCATGAGAAAACAGCCCAGCTCAGTGCATTGGAATCCCAATTCCAAATGCGTTACCAATTTGTTTTTTTCACGCATCTTGTTCTGTAAACATTTACTTACATTCCCATTCCTTTCCCCCTCCCCAAAGAAAGAAAACACTGAAATGTCTTTCCCATGCCACAGAAACTTTTGTACGTGTCTCTACTTGAGATGGCATAGTACAAAAATCACAACTGTCTCTCCTATGAGGACAGAACGTGCTTCATTTTATTCTATCTAAACAAATTAAATTCAAGATAAGATACCCTGACCAAATCTCTAACCATTGGATGGGGCAGGTGAGTGATCTGTTCTGCTATCCTGCAGGTTGGGTAAGCCACCCCATCACGGGGTTCAGGGGCTCACAGCAGCACTCACCCTTCTCAGAAGGCTCACATGTCACAACCTGAAGTCCATGGCACTGGTCTTTGCTGCCCAAGTTCCTCTACCCACCTCTGCTATGCCCATATATTAACAGCACTAGAGGTACCACTCTGGGAGTAAGCCAAGGATCACTTCTAACCAGGGATGACAGGTATGTGTGTGAAACAGGCATATGTATGGCCTGCATGGAAAGAGGCCAAGAAATGAAAAAATCTAATCCAAAAAAGGAGAAAATCAGACTAGGATGAGAATTCTCAACAGATTGCATGAAAGGAGTGGTTAGTCACTGGTTCCTGCATCTAGAGAAGCTGTGGGATATCTGTCTCTGGAGATACCTGACACTTGACAGGATAAGGCCCTAAGCAACATCATCTAAGAGTGAAGTTATCCCTCCTTTGTACAAGGGGATGGGACTGGGTCATCCTCAGAGGCCTTTTCCAATCTAAATTACTTTATGATTCTATACTTACCTTTTCACAAAAAGAACAAACCAGTAACGAGCCCAGTATCAGCTCAGGAGCCGCAGAAGGTGCGAAATACCATCTTTCTGCTGCTCTGCTGTACCCATTTTGCAGAGAGTACTGGTGCTAATATGGTCTGGTTGAGTTGTAAACATAAAAGATCTATTTCACCTACAAACGGAACCACGTTGAAACACATCAGTTGTTTTTTGCAAAGCACTGGAATATCAGTGTGGATATAAAGCATTTACATCCCTAATCCCATTCTGTAGCAACGTGGTCCTGCCATGCACACGCCCCGAGAAAGGACTTGGGAGTTCCAAGACAGACAGAGGTAACACACACATCACTGCAGGACAGTGACCTAACAACATGGAATCCTACGTTAGGGCTGCTAGTCTGTGTATGCACAGTCCAAAGCTCAGGAAAAATTGATAGGGAAATAAAAGGTGACACATGAAGACCACAGAAGAGAAGAACCAGGTGCACCTTCAGAATCAAAGAAGCAGGCCATCCCACCATCTACAGGATAAGCATAACAGTCTGAGGCTGACACTCATGCACATCACACTTATGATTTGTTCTCGTTATTAACTTCCACTTCAAACAGCCCATCTTTTTTTTATTTTTTTTCTTGGTAGTAAAATCTCCAGGCATCATTCAGCATGCACCCAAGAGCAAAGCATTACTACAAAACAGATGGCACAACTGTAAGCAACCTTCTCTGAAGAACACAGCTTTTAAGGACACCACAATTTACAACTAATAGCTTACAGACTGTAAAACTGACTAGAAAAATAAAATGCATCTCAGCTTCATTATTATCAGGGGAGTCTAAAGGAGAAACTCGTCTCTGGTTGCTGCAGTTGGTAGAGTCCAGTGTCCTCTCCAGCTGAGGGAACATCATGCACCAAAGGTTTGGGCACTTCTCATCAACTGCAAGTAAAAAAACTCTGTGCTCGTCTCAATTCCAAGACAGTTTTTACAAACTGCACCCCACTGGTTGAAAACAGATGAGCCAGATTTCAACAAATTCATTTGTTATAATCAAAGTGGAAAAATCCATGAAGATCACACTTCTTTGGGACTACTACAGGGCAAAGACACTCTTGAAACTCAGAAGCCTGAAGAACCAAGTTTCCTTCCCTGAACAGAGCAAGAATCAAAACACTGCTGACCTCAGCTCCCATGCTTTTCCAGCCAGGGTTTAGTCATCACATGAAGACAGATTTCTGATTGAGAAATAAGAAATCTTCAGATTTCTTATGACAAGCAAGTCCATTTTCCAGTTACTCAACCTGCCTGCTCTGCCTTTCCAGCCACCACAACTGCTTGATCTGAGCAGCAATCAAAAAGACCAGAAATGGCCATGAAACAAGTGACAAAACCAAGTCACAACAGAACTTTAAGTACCATTTGAGTACAGAGTTAAAGTGTTTTGGCCACCACCAAAACTAATACCACTGGAGCTGAACCACACTCGGAATCGTACTTTGGCATCAAGACCAAGGGTGATCATGCTCATCTGACCGAGCTCAGCAGCCCGTCCTTCAACTAGACTGATATTCACACAATCAAGCCATGACCAATGGAGGACAATTCAGAATAATTCACCTTTTTCAGGTTAATTTTATTTCGCTCATTAGGAGAAATCAGTAGGTGAGTGTCTTGAAACAGTCAATGGCACAACAGGGGAGAAGTACGCGGAGGGCAGACAGGCCCACAGCTGGGAACAGAGTGTTCAGGATCTCAGGTCACTCCAGTGTGGAAATATTAAGGCCTGCGACTTCAATACCCTACAAACCGAGGGATAACGTTTGCACTAAGTTTACAACTTGAGCATCACCTCTCTTCTGAGCTGCCATGGAGTCAGCAGCCTGAAATGGATGTAGTGAACAGCCAGGAACACAGGACTATTAGAAAGCTAATGTGCAGATACACAACCACTGCAGCCCGTGGATTTCCATTAGCGCTGCTGTTAAGAAATTAGCATAAGCTGGTCAGTAACGATGTATGGTACACACAGAGCCACCCACACGGGATGTGACACACCTTTAATACACCCAAACTGGGGGGAGAGAGGGAGGAGTTATGGTTTGGTGGGGAGAAGACTTTTTTTTTGTTTATTTCTATGGCTACCACTTCTACTACACAGCTTTAGACACTTCAGAGATAATGTCATTTAGCCAACAAAACAGTATTCCATGAAGCTAAATTAAAACTCTAGACTATGGGTAAATGAATTCAATAAATGTTTACCCTGCCCTCTAAAGTATGGTTATATATGTAACACACAACTCATTTTCTATTACCATGAGATGCTCTAAAAATACCAGATGACTTCACTAAACAATTAATAGTAATTTAACTTATGGAAATTGAATTCTTCAGAATTACGAGGGTCTATTTCATATCTGTATTAGAACAGCAGCAAGATTTACAGAACTATAAAGAGTAATTCTTTAGCTTCACATACTCGTGTAATTATCTTAAAAATTGAAATGTCATCAATGATACAATATGGTCATAAGTAATTAACCACCTAATTAAAATCTAGAAATTAAAAGTAATTCATGTTCAGATAAAATTGTCCTTCACAGCTGGATTTCAGTAGTCCGTGAACCTAAGCAATACTGAAAGTGGAAAAAATTAGAGATGCTCAACACTTTGCATGGGAATTTGCAACGTGAAGCAAAAAGGAACAGCAGGACAGAACATGCCATGATGATTAGTGTTCTGTTTAATCAGTGCTGAGATGTCATCAGCGAGAGATGGCAGGTGCCACGTTGCTATGATAGAACAAAGGCAGTTTTTGGAAAGAGGGTGACAAGGAAGACTGGGAACACAAGAGTTCCTGCAGTACAGAAAAAAATCTTTGCTTATTCAGAAAGCAAATTCAACTATATAGAAAAAAAAAAAAAAAAAAGAAGGAAAGAAGTGAAAGTTTGGAAAGTCTCAAACAATAAGCTGAAGAAGTCCTATTTGTTCTCTTGTCCAGCACTCTGTATAACTACTTGGTGAGGCAAAGCAGAAGCACCTTATTGCACAGCATCAAAGCCTTCCCTCAGTTGAAGATCACAAGCTGTAGCCTATCCGCGAGAAATCAATGCTGCTTCAAGTACCAAACAAAACACCAGCCACCGAAACCTCTCATTCTCTAGTCACAAAAGAAAGTAAGTAAACAGTCATTACTGACAGTTTGTGTGTTCAGACAACGCTCTGTGGCAGGGGAGTTGCTGTGATAAAAGAAACTGAAAAAATGTATTGTAGCGCCATTCTGAGGCCAGGCGTTGCAAGGAGCTCCTGGGTTTAAGTCAAAGTGCTAGAGAACTATTAATGTCAAAATTTACATAGGGTCTTAAATAAGATCTGTCATCGTAAATTCTACACCTGAGATTAATGGGAGAACTTCAGTTTAGTTGCAGGATAATATTCTCTACTTGAAAAAGGCTCCGTGTCACACATCAAATGGGAGTCACTGAGAAGAATGTGTGCACAAACCTAGCAAAATTAAGAGAGATCACCAACAGGATCTGGGCAAACAGGCCCCAGTCTTACAAAGAACTTGATCCATTTTTACTCCAGTTATCGCAAGTTAAAAACTTACTTGTGGTTGGTTCCTACTGAGTTTCCACCTGAGCTCACCCATACCTCCAGCACTCCAGTGGGTAACACGGCTGTCGAGGGCTGTTAAACACATGTAAACTTGACTTCCAGGGGAGATGCCTTTCTGACTTGGGTTTAGCTGGGGCCTCTCCTGATGGGCTACGGCAGAACCTGTGATGTGTTAGCCCTGACCTCCCAAACATGCAGAACTTTTCATAGACTACTGACCACCAACAGCCTCTTCTTCAAATACTGTTCTCATAGGAAGGGCTGGCAGAAGATGCACATCTGGCTTTTACAGTTGATCCATATTTATTTCCTGACAACTTTTTCCTGTATGACAGACAGTCAATCTCAGCAATTTCTTCAACCCCTCACCCCAGGAGAATGAAAGAATCCCATTCTTTTAAAATTTTTAAGTTTTATGGCAGTTTCTACAGAACTGTGTTAAGTGTTTCAATACACAATATATTACCAGAACAACTGTCTGCTCTAACTACCCAAAGGGGATGATCTTTTGCATCCACTGAATACCAGACTCAAGGAGTGGGAAGCTTTAGTGCACATCTCAAAGACAAGCCTTTGTCTCCGAGTATGCTCCTTCACGAGCCATTTGGAGACAAGCAGAAGATATATTGTTAATCTCTGCTTATGTTCCAAGACACATTTCTACTGCAGCTCTCACGATTACAGGAAGGCTTTACATTTGTCTCACTGTTAGCCCATCCACTGGAGATGACTGAAACAGCTGCCTTGCTCTCACCTTCCCTACCCACCCCACCACCAACCCAAGTGCCAGAAAGTGCCTGCAAAGGAGTCAGGCCCAGGCAGCAGCAGGCACGTTCCGAGCGCGGAACGAGGGACTGCAGTTGATTTCAGACTTTGTCCAGTTAGATCCAGATATTGCTCAAAACTGCCAGCCTACTTTGCTAAGTTTCTGTCTGCTCATTTTTAATCACCGCTATAATTTCAATCTTCTCCACCTACTGTGAACAATAAATTAAAAAGAAGAACTATGTAGTCAGATGAAGGCTTTATTACTAGTTTTCTTTTCTCATTTGAAATGCCCACAGCTTACCTTGCTGACTAATATTCTTTGGTCAGTAAATAATACCACCTGCTGAGCCAAGAATGTGCCCAGAATGAATGTGTTCTGCTAGGTGATTGAAAAAGACTATTATTTTCCCTTTCAGTTCCATGGTTTATTTTTTTCCTTAAGCCAGAATTTGCAGCAGCCTTGTCTCATTTCTAGGAACAGAGAACGCACGGACCACACATGGATTTGAATAACACTATTGCACAAGCTAATTAATCCAGTCATTATGCAAGGCACCCAGCATTGAGGACACACAGAAGCATGAAAAGTGTTGCATTCCACTGCCCACAGATGGAAATCCAAAACTTGCATTCACTCGTTCTTCTCCACACCCTCTCCTGCTCCTGAACTATACCAAACTCTTACTGGGGTTGAAAAACCTGGAAGAGGAGCACAGTACTTAATCACTAGAGTTCTCAAACGTCTACTTGACCATGCTGTAAAAAAGGTTAAACCACAGTAACCTGGCTCATCTTTTCACCCCGTTACTATTTCACAGCATCACAGAGTTGTTGAGGTTGGAAAGCATCTCTGGAGATGCTCTAGTCCAGCCCCCCTGCTCAAAGCAGGGCCACCTACAGCAGGTTGCTCAGGACTGTGTCCTGTTGGGTTTTGAATATCTCCAAGAACAGAGGCTCTATAACCCCTTTGGACAACTTGCTCCTGCATTTGATCACCCTTACAGTAAAATAGGGGGTTTTCTTACAACTAAATAGAATTCCCTGTATTTTAATTTGTGCTCACTGAAGGCCCATTTTGCCTGCCTTGATCAAACCACTCTTTTTAAGTGACTTTTCTTTAAACTAAATATCCCTGGGGTCATTATCTGTACCAAAAGGAATAGAAAGATGTTCCATTAAGGTTTATATATTCACATCACACCAGCCTGAACAGCTTGGTGATCAAACATGTTGTACGCCTTGAAAAGATGCATCCCTGGAGAGTTTCTCTTGCCCCCTGGTCATCTTCAAGAGGCATTTGCTTCTAAAGGAGTTGGTCTCCTTAGCTGCTCTTGAGCAGTTGAAATCACCGTTGTTCCTCAGCCAAGTAAAGGGTTATGATTTGCTCTAATGGCTGAAGAGATGGTGAATTTTACACCTTTGAGTTGGTGCAGAGATGAGTTAAGTGGATTATGAATGCTACTTGTTTTCCAGTGCAAAGATCTGAATTGACAAAACAATGCAGCATGTTTTTAAAGTGACCATACGGATGTTGCTAAACTTGACATTAGGAGTTTTCATGAAGAAAAAAAAAAAAATTATTGTAATGATGCATTTTTTTTTTGCTATCATCAGATATAAACAGCACTCGAATATTAACTCCACAGTTCTGTACGACACAGTTCATAGGTTCTCTGGCTCAGCATGCTTGCAAAGAAACAGGTAGTTCAGAAATACAAACTAAAAGGATTATTGCCCATACTAAGAAATGGCCCATATAAGCATATAAGTTATAAGAAACTAACGTGGATTATTTTCTTCTAGTGATATGAAACAAAAATCTCTGTAATTGCGATACTTGTTTCTACTTGACAAATGGCAAGCCTGTCATTTTCTTCAATTTTCTTACCATGTAGAATTTACTCCTGTTTTTATCTGTTCTAGTCTTTGTTTTCTTCTTAACAGCTACATCTCGCCCACGGCAAAACAGAAGAGAAAAAAATAGTTTTAAATTAACACTTCCATTTTGTTAGGAGGAGCCTCCCTCCCTGAAAAGCATCACAAAAGAAGAAATAGATCTGAGACTAGTAATAAATTCACATCCCCAAGTGAGACCAGCAAAATAATTTCTTATTATACATTAAATGTCACTGAGGTTCTCCGTGCTCAGGAAGGCTATGAACTGCATGATTCAGGGGACAAAAGGAACAAGGCCATGCACACACAGACATCCCCTCAAACATGCTTAACAGGCTTCTCCGCACTGTCTCAGATCTCCCCACTCCCTGCCAAGCTTTTCTTTATCGCCATCTGCCTTTCCTCTATTAACTAATTTTTTTACCCTGAAGAAGATTCTAAGGCTGTTCTACTTTTAAATAATAAAATGGACATTTCACAGCGGTTTAAAATGTAGTGCTGACCTAATAAGATTGATTTTTCTTCGGGAGAGGAAAACGCAAAAGCAAAAAATGCCCTTCAGCAACACGGTGAAAGAGGGGGCTACACAAACAATAGGTTATATAGTTAAAGCTTTCTATAAGCTTGGCAATTGCTTTCAAAAATGGTTTTAAACTTCTACTAGTGTTAAACCAGAAAATATTATTCCCATATCACGCATGAAAAAAACCATCCAGACCTCTCTAATATGCACAGGTTAATTAACACCTGGGTAACTCTGCTTCTTCTCGATCCATTTCTCATCTTTAAACACAGGGGATAGGGATATTGATTATTAAGTCTTTCAATCAAGTTCCTTACACTTAGGATGTAAACAAGACTGAAATCTGCTAGAATGAGACCTCTACGGACTAGATTTCCCCATCGCTATTTTCTTTGCTGTCAAGTTCTTTTTAAAAAGCAGAGCATCCCAAAATCTTGATGTCACCAAAAAGCAATTTAGAACAACCTATTCAATACTGTTTCACCACACCCCCTAGCTCTAGTTATGGAGACTCTCCCCAAGTCAGGGCAGTTCCTGTACAGACCGATGACAGACAGAAGACTACACACTGTTCCCAAGCAGGTCTGCACCTGATGACCACATCTGAGAAGGAAGAGGACAGCATATAGCACGCTCTATCACTATCAGGACTCATCACACCCGGGATGCAAACTCAGGCTTCCTGTACGTAACAGAGGTACGAGAGAGAGCTCCAGGGACAATCCAAATTGTGTGCTGGAAATCCTGTAGGGTAATTCTCTGCCAAACATCACAGCACATCCTCTCCATGAGCTGCGGGGTCGCCAGACCTCTCCGCACCCCAGTCTGGTAACCTGGACAGCCCTCGAGCAGTGCAAATTACAGAGAATGAGGTGGCAGACAGGAAGAATAATGGGGTTTGTTAGCTGGTGGTTCTTTCCTCCCCTAAATGCAAGGGTTTAGAACCAGAACTTAGCAAACAGCTGAGACCAAGTGGTCGAGCCAGTGCTCAAAGCCTCTGAGAAATCGAGCAGGTCCTGGGCACGGCTGGACCCAAACACACTGTCAGACCTGAAGGAAAACTCCTGGCAAGTATTAGGCCACATGCAGACAGCTCTGCTGGTAAAGAGGTGAACCCAGAACGGAGGGAACAGATTGTACTGGGTTGGTACGCAGGCATCTCAGCACGCGTGTCCCAGCAGGCAGGTATTTACAATTAATGGAAAAATAGTTGACACTTGTTTTTCAAGCTCAGCCAGGAGTCACTTAGGGATTCCCGCTCAGAATCACACAAGGGACAAGAGGCTGCCAAAGAAGGGTCACAGCAGCTCCCTAGTTTCAGGATGAATTCCTACCACAGCAACTCACACTTGAGACAAACAGCCCTTTAACAGCACTCACTTGGCAAGGACAGGAGGGGCTCGCCTCCCACCACACCTTCTGCTGCAGCACCCAGGCAGCTTGCCTCACAAATTCCCAGCCAACCAGCTGCCTTCAGGTTGAGCTGAACAGGGATCTGACAGTTCTGGTGTGCAGAATTCCTGTTATTTCGAGAAGGAACCAGCTAATCACAGACAGGATGAGTCAGCTAGGCAGCCAAACACCTATTGTTTACGCAACCATGACTATGATTTGTAAAGGGAGGTACAAGGGGTATAGAATCACCCAAGAGTAAAGCACATTGTTTTCTCTCTGCCCACTCTTTGCTCAAAACAATTCCTTTTAATTGCAATATACTTTGCAGCTATAATGTCATTCTTCTTGGAGAGGAAAAATAGAGACTCCCGCTGTGAATTAAAAGATCTATTTAAGTAATATTTTCAAAAGATACTGTAAGCTTTTAAATTACCACTCAAAAAAATGACATAAATAAAATACCAACAATGCAAAAATCAAGTGTAAATCATCCTGTTATGCAGAGCTGGAGCAAAAAGTGCACAAAGCAACTAGATCGTATCTTCCATCGTTTGATTTTTGTGTGTGTGTGTGTGTTCAGCAAATTCACAATGAGCTTTGGGCAAGTGGCCTGACCTAAACAAAAGGGGTACGTGCAAGCAAAGCGTTCCAGAAAAGTACCCAAGGGTCTAATGATTATGGTAAAGATCATCCAGTCTAATTCTGTTAAGGTATCTGGAGTGACTTCCTAGGATCTCCAAATCAGCAAGAATTTTGCCAGTGATTTCAACGGAAACAGGGTATCACCTCTGGACTTCCAGGCAGGGCTTAGTGCTCAGAGAGAAGCCACAAACCACAGAACTGCTATGTAATTAAAATTCACCCATATAGACAGCAGTAAAATTCACAGCTCTAGTTCAGATTAACCTGGGTGATGATCATATTTTAAGTGACTCATGCAGAAGTATCCGATTACCTTCAATCTCTACTATCAGTTTTAGAATAAAAGGATGGCTCAACTATCCTAAAGGTGCAATTTTTCCTTCCTCACAAATCCGAAGTCCCACTGAGCACAGGGAAGGCAAGACGGGGTCCTCTGAATACTGTGGCATTGAGGTTAATGGGAGATTTAAATGCACAAGAAATGCAGGATCTGGTCATAAGAGTATTTGAAAAAGAATTATAATAGTCATAAAAATGAAAGGGTATTTATTCAAAAATGCTTCAGTATCTCATAAGTTATTTTTTTTCCATACTCCTTTCTCAGCTGGCTCACTGCTGCTTCTGCTCTCCTTAATCTTTTCTTTCTAATTCTTCTTTTAAATATTTATAAAAAATTTGCACAGATGGGGAAAAAGCTGAAGATCTGAAACAAAATTAATTTAATAAGGAAAGGACTAGAAGCCCATTATTGGTTTAGGCAGCCTCTTTTCATGCTGTATATTGTAACTAGGAATAATTAATTTGAAAGTCCTTGATCTCTGGGAGCTTTTTTTAATAATATTATTATTCTTAATAATAATAGCAATCCACATTCACTCTCCCCATCTCCCTTTTTGCTGGCTGGAAGTACTTCAGTGCCTCTAGGCAGCCCAGTGCTGCACCAGACAGAAGGCTGGGGGGAACAGCAATTCCTTTCTCAGTCACCCAAAGGCTGGCAGCGCAGACGGGGTGCCGCAAAGCCCGGTACCCTACCCCAGCCACGGCCTGTCCCGTCCCACCGCGAGCAACCTGGGGGGGCTGGTGTGGTGCCCGGCAGCAGCAGCCCGGCTTGAAGTGGGGAAGGGCTGAAGCGTTAGGGTCTGTGTTCCTGGGGAGGGTCAGCATGGTGCGAGAGGCTGGGGGAAGCTCTGGAGCGCGGGCCCGCGCAGAGCTGCGGCAACACCGCGGCACCGTTCTCGCTTCGCTCGCCTGTGCGACAGGCACAGCCTGAGACACGGGAGGCAACACAGCCCTGTGCTGCAAACGCACCCAGTGCCAGCACCTCAACTGGCACGTGCACAGATCCAGGGCTGCCAGCAGCAGCCTCAGCAGATGGGGCCTGGAGTTCAGGATGGCAATCTGCCTTTGGGGGAAAAACAACAGATCTTGGCTTCAGTCCCATCACCCAAACAAAACACTTCACCGCACTCCAGATAAGATGCGCAGTCTACACGTGGGGTTTTGACTTCAGCATTTCCCTTGGTTGTTCACATTACAACAGCAAGTTGTCTGCGCCAGAAGGTACATCCCCTTACCACAGTATACACACCCGTTGCTATAAGGTAGGAGCTGAGAAAGGACTGCGTGCGATGCAAACCATTCCCAAAATGTTCAGGACAACTGGCAGAGCAATCAGCCACAGAGCACTGGATCAACTGGCCATGGTCAGCACAAGCTCCAGAAATCAGGGCAGCATCCTCCAAGACCCTTGGGATAAGACACTCCACATCAACTGCACTGCCTGCTTTTAACATCTAGACTGTAGAACGTCAGTCGCACTGTCCCACAACGTCTCACCCAGTACTTACCACCACTGGGCTCTACTCACCCCTGGTGCTTCTTGTTCTTTATTCTTGTAACATCAACAGCTTTCAGCTATGCTCCTTTCAATGACCTTTCAGTCTTGTGCATCCTACTCACGTACCTTCTAACGCTGCCAGGGCATCGCAACGCTGCCTTCCCGTAAACAAAACTATTCTCCTTCCAGTTTTCTACAATCATTTGCAGATTTGAGGCTTTTGAATCTGTGCATTTCTAGATGCCTACCTCGGGAAACCAAAGCAGAAATCGGAAACGCCCTCAAGTATCACAGCAGTTGCTGTAACATCAAACCACAGAAAACCTCACAACGCACCTAGACAATGGCATGCAATTCAATTCACCCGCGCTGCCTCCCACGGCCATACGCTAGTGTGAAAACAACAGAAAACTCAAGGGCTCTGTTTCTCTTTGGGTCCCAGCCAGGCAATGAGTGAGCAGCAACATCTGGCCTACTTGGAAGATTCAGCACCAGTAGCGTTGGCAGCTTGGAAGTAGCCCCTGGATATGTCACTCCATGAGGCTGTGGATTCACCATCTGGGTGTCTCCTCCTCAGTGCCGCGCACGAAGGTTTCTCAGCTCCCATCTCCTGGTAAGCATTACGCACGTCTGTCTGCTTGTGAGTAACAGCTGATCTAAACATCACATGAACACCTCTCCACAAGTTCCTATAAAGTTGTTTTCTTCCCAACTTTCAAGACAAGAACAAAACATAATACAGATTTCACTTCCAAACTGGATTCTGCAGAGGAAGCAATTCCAGCCCATATGCCACATGCAGACACAGTTGGAGTTTTTTAAATTCATGTACAAAATAAGGCTTGTATGTACAAAATAAAAAGGCCTATACAGACAAATGATCTCTTCTGCTTCCAGGCTAAACCCTTACAAGTCAGTGCTAATTATTGAGGTTACCACCCTTTATTTTAAGTAAGGCTGGATTAAATGCTGGCTGCAAGCAGCTGAATCTCAGCAGTTACCTTCCTGAACTGATGAAGCATCAGGTCAGCTCAGCATCTTTCAAAGTAAAAAGTAATTTGATCACAACCTGAAATTTACGTGCTAGAGAACTGTTTTGTACGGAGTAATACACTCCCAGGTGTAACACACGCCAGTAAGATACAAATGACAGAGATGCCAAACATCACAGTGAATCAAGGTAACTCAACTGTAACTTTCCAAGTTTTGAGGACAACACTGGTTGCTGAAAGTTTCTATGATTTCAGAAAGCAAATATAGGGCGTTTGTTTGTTTGACTGTATTTTCAGTCTTCTGATACACAATTCCCAACCAGATGAGACATTTCTAGCATGAGAGCCTCAACTGGAATAGCAAATACATAAAATAAGATACCAACAACTGCATCCAACACCCCCACACACAAAGTTCTCCATCAGAAAGTTCACGAGAGGGAATTCCAAAAGGGGAACAAATCACAACCAAGCCTGGGTGAGGAACAGAAATGATGGCAACGCGTTGGCCAGGACATTTTCTGTTTCTTGAGCAAGGACACAAACCTCCAGGAACAACATAGTTTATATATTCCCTTGATCTACCTTTCAGTGCCTGAATCAGTACGAAATTCCCATCCAATCCCTCTAGGTAGGCAATCACTGGCAGTTAATTGCACAAGCCTGAGCAAGCTGTTCATGTTTTTCTTCAGCTTATGAAGAGAAGTGGGTATGTCCAGAGGGGAAATCATCACCTCTTAAGCAAGGGGTCTAAAACCACTTTGCAGAGTCTGAAGGGAACTCAGTGTCTCCTCTGGTTGTAGAGAGGCTCAATTCCCCATTAGTGGAGTGGAGCTAAAAGCACAGTGGAGAATTGTACAGCAGCCAGGTACTAAGCACAGCAGAGAGCTTAACTGTGCCCCAGACAGTCGATAGGAGCTGGCTTTGCAGTGCTCCATTTGTTTCCCCTCCAGACAGCCGCAGCGGGTCAGTAATGCACATGCAGTCCGCACGCTACTCTGAGCTGACCATCGAGGCTGATGATAAAGAACAGGAAAAAATACACAAGATCATAAACTACAGGTCTTGGAATGAACACTACAGTCCTTGAGTGCAGCTAAGAAATGACAATGCATCTACAGAACAAGGAAACCCATCAAAACCAGGCACTGGACAGCCTGTTGATTCCCATCTTGGCCAATTACCATGGTCACTTTGCCGACCACTTTATGGTCTACTGCACGTACCCCATGAGTCACAAGATTTTCTTTTTCATAAGGAGGTTTGCATCTTGCACATGGGAAGTGTTGTGCATGGCAAGATATTAAAAGGGACACAAACTGTTCTTTGGTTGTACTAACAAACTTATTAATAGTACATAAATAATTGCAAAATAAAGCTCTTCTATACAGGAGCTCACAGCATTTTATCTAGACAATCTTTCCTGTTCTAATACAAGCAGTGTGTTTAAATCCAGCAGTATAATCTACTCCATACTGCCAAAACACACAAATCCTACCTTAAAATCTGCTCAAAAGCATAATTACTATACAGCAGATCTGTAAATTTTAGTTCATTTTGAAAGGAAATGGTAGATTTACCAAAAAACAAACAGATAAAACCCACACACACACCAAAAAAAAACCCCAAACTCAATAAAACCCCCAACCAACCCACAAAATTTAACCCCAATTCTGAGACACTGGGTATGCAGTGGAGAAGAAATTCTCAGGAAATGTTTTTAAATGGTCATGTTCCCTTACATAAAATTTGTGAGACAGCTGCAAAATGCATTTAAAGAAAAGCAAAGCCACAGTACAGTTGCAACACAGCATTTCCACCCTCCTGCAGAACGAGGCTGTTTCAACATACTTGTTTTTTTCCTGTTTGTTTTGGTCCCATTTTTTTATTATGCCTTGAGGCAGGATTCTTTCAGAACAAATTTTTTCGTGGGTATTTTCTCAAGAAGCAACATTTAGAACTATTATTCTCCTTGGGAAATGTTTAGGCTCTGACTCTCGTCACATTTTAATTCAGGTATTTTTGACAACTGCTAAACAATTTACTCAAAAGACCCTCTTTGTGTACTGCATTTCATGGCACTGGTTTTACCCATCTCAAATTAACAGGAAATACTAGAAACCCCAAGGTATTTAACCTCTCTGACAACTAAACACTGTTATCTTTCTCTTTTGAAGCCACAGTCAACTGCCTTAACTGATCAGTTCACTCAAGTTCTTCTAAATTTTAATTGAATGAACACGGTTGGAGGAAAAGGCTAAGTAGGGGCTGTGCTGTTTCTTTTCCCTAAGCACAGGTAAATTTTTAACAGACCAAAGCACAGCCCAGTGCTGCCAACAGACAGAACTGGGCTCCTTCCCTCCACCTGCCTAGAGTCACAAGGTGAAAAACCACCATTTGTACCGACTGTTGGTAGAGCACAGAGCTGTCCCCTGGGGGTCGGATGCAGCCCACAGCTCTTAGCTAAGAGCACTGCTCTGAAGCAGAGAAGGTGACAAACCATACGGAAATGCTCCCAACTGGTGTGATTTCGCAGCTCGCTATTACAGATGGTCACCAGCTTTCCTGACAAGCATTTGTGTTTGAATTCCCATGCTCACATCCTTTCTCAGTGACCACCTAACAGGGCAGCACTGAATAGGTGCTGATTCAGACAGGACACACTTGAGTGACAAGAGCTGGCTCAGTCACCTACCTGCAGCGTATTTCATTCACAGTCTGAGAACAGCACTCAGTTTAGTCAGGATTAGGGGGAGGAAAAAAGAAAAAGAATAAAAAAAGGCAGCATAGGTTCTTGACTGATAAAACCAGTAGAAGTTGGATGAAATGGTACTCTAGCAGCCAACATGGTTCATCAACCTGCTGTCTGAAATAAAGTCACTTTGCTGGGTTTTGTCTTCAGGATAAAGCAGGGTGGAAAGTGTTCCCAGTCCAACAAAGGAACTCTGGGTCCACCATGAAGAAAATTACAACCAGTTCCACTGGTTTTCAGTTACAAGGTGCTCCTTGAGAGGTGAAAGCAAGGCCTGAAGAGTTCTCACCTTCATGTTTTTGGGAAAGAACATCTCCCAGCAGGTTCCACACAACCCAGCCGCTCCATACAGCAGAGTACAGATAGCTGGGAACCACAGTAGTAAAGTCAAAGCCACAAATATTGATAAACAGAACGTTATGCAATAGCCTGCACAAGTTGTACAGGTGGAAACATAAGTGAGAAAAACACAGATGCACATTTTCACATCTAATATGTAGCTGGGAAAAAACCATTGTGATCCAGCCACAAAACACCGGGCTGCAACACCTCTTCCATCAGCTGCGTGCTCCTGCTTACAGAGAGGATAACCTGCAGGAGAGGAATTCATGTTTATTCATTCCATTTGTACTCTTACCCACAGAGTAAATTAGAACTTATTACCACCAGAGCTGTGATGTCATTCGGAATTCGGATCCAACGGGACTCCAATCACATGATTATTGGTCAGATACAGTCTGCTACACTGCCACCAATTCCCCTTCGTCTGGAGGGGACCCATAGCCACAAAACGTCTGTAGCGCTTGTCAGAAGAGCTGGGTCATAATGTCATTTCTTCAAGACTTCACATACATTAATGGACCCTGAGAGAGCTCTATCAAATTTCAAATGGGAGCATTGTTCCCCATTTCCAACCTATAAATCACTGCGAAGATGTTGCTGAGTCAAAGCAAACTCCACAGACGATCTGCTATCTGAAGTGGCTGCGTGGGAAATCTCACGCTCCTGAGCGCCTATGGTATGAAACATGCTACATTAAAAATTATCATCGCTCTGATGACCAATAATCATCCATTTACCTTAGGTGTAATTCGCCCCCTCTTTGATAGCTGAAACCAACAGCCGTTTTAACTGCCTCGCTTCGCATGACTTACCTGTTTCACTAAAACACTCGGGTTTAAACACTGATGTACTTTCCAGACTTACGGAATCAATGTGCCAGTGTAATTGCTGGACAGCCATGCCCTGTTACTCCAGCAATCTTTCTAACTGGCAAAGTCAGCTAAAAAAGAACAGTTACTACAGATAAATCACACCTTTAACTCAGTGCAAATATTTTTGAATGTTTTTAATGCAATGCAAAGCTAAGGAAGTGGTGGCAAAGCAGAAAGCACGCTTAACATTTGACTTTTCGAAGCATCCAGAATGTTTTCATTAATGTGGGGTATTTGTATTTTTGCAGGCAGCTTTACTCTGGATACCTTGTTGCATAAAACTATCATTAACAAGATATATCCCCTAATTATGCTGGGCTGTTCTACTTCCGAGTAGGACTGCAGCTATAAATTTCACCCAGTCTAAACACTGCGTGTAAAGGCTTCTGACAGAAGCCCATGACCACGAAGAAGGGAATATGGAGAGATAGTGTCATTCCAGTTGACAAACTGACTGGTATCGCTATCAGCATAATAGTCCCAGATCTGCAGCAGAAGAGAACAACATTGATTGTCAACATCAAAAGGGTCAAGATAAATTAAATATTTATGGCTCTGGGCTACGTTGACAGCTCTTGATGTGTTCTCAAAGCTGATCGCTCCAAGCTGATACATTTCTTCTGAAAGTTGGCCCACAAAACCCGCAGTGGTTCCTGACATTTCCCTGTCTCTCGCCCCTGCTCCTGACAGTCTTGCTTTGCAGCGAGCCAGCAGCACGCTTCAGTCCTCTGGGAGCTCCTTCCTGAGACACGGCCACGCAGGCCCTTCCATCGGGAGGGAAAATCATCAGCTTCAGAAAAAAACAAGAGTAAACCAGCAACAGATACACGAAAGAAAGAAGTGGCTTTTGAAATACAAAATGAAGGTTTGTATATATATATCCATATATATATATGTGTGTGTGTATTCACTTTTTCCTAAGTGGATAAAAATTGGTGGAAAAACCCTCACTGTCCCAAGACTCAGGGTTGTTGAGTTTTCCCACCCTGCAAGTTCAAGTAAGGCCAACCTTGAGTTCAAGACTAAGTTCGTGCGTTCCCAAAGACTGCAAGCGTGGTAACATTAGTCCAGTATTTAACAGTTGCAAGCAAATGGAATGATCAATGGAGCATTCAAGCAACACACACAAAAAGCCAGTAGTATAATAAATGCCACCAAAAAAATATTTGCTGGAGACTAGCTCTTGTTTAACAAACCTGACTTTTCTCTTCCAGTTGATTACAAGTTAAGTCAATAGTGCAAATTTCCTAGATTCATCTAAGACCTCTAAATTAGCACTTGAGAGCACAGCATGACTGAAGTACACGTTAAATGGATTAAAAATATCTACCTAGCTTGGTAACATCGACGTTAATGGGGGCTCGACATCTGAGGTGCCATTTCTAGCAGGTCCCCCAAAGGATTTGGATGAAACCCTTTACAAAGGAATGCTTCCATCAAGGAGAACTAACTAAAGCAAACTGAGCTGAGGGAATTGATATTACAAACACTTGCAGAGCGATAAATGAGGAAAAGATGAGAGTACTGACAATGAAATCAGAGCCGCTCAGGAAACAGGACCCATTTGAACAAAATATGGTTTAAATCAAAACTCACAAAAATGTTCCTCTGGGAAAAATCCTAGAAATTCCAAATGGAAATATCAATGAATCATCCAAGCCCATCTTCCTGCTGACATCTAAGGCATCCAGGCAGATATTTGTCTAATTTTTTTCTCTTTAAATTCTCCAAAGACCGAGATTGCACAGGCCTGGCACATAGTTTCCCATTTTCCTTCACAACGTCTAGACTAAAACATCCTCAACTTCAGTTTCAGGTCACCTTCACTTCTTAGCCAGTTCCCAGTTGGCGTGAAGAAGGAGGCATGCTTTGCCCTTCCAACAACCCTCTTACCACAGCAGCCTGCAACTACCTGTTAGCCCATCGCCCTCCAGTCTTCTCTTCATGAAAAACAGCTTGTTCAATTTTTCTTCCATGGTCCTGCTTTCAAGGCTAAGGACAATGCTCAGGAGAACAGCAATGGAAAGAGAAGGCAGGGCTTGTGGTAAAGAAGTGACAACGTGAGCTCCAAGCACAGTTCTGTAGCAAAGCCTTGATCCATTTGTTGGAAACGTTAGGAGAGTAGGCAAGACTGCCTCTGTCTACAGCTTTAGTTTCCACAGCTAAAAGGAGGATACTGACCAAAATATTTGGGAATAGAAAATCCTTTCCTCTTCATCTCTTTCCTGGTAACGTTTCACTGTTAAAGACATTTGCCTTATCTCCAATTTGGGTTAATCTGCTTTCACTTTCCATCAAAACCTTCTCATTCTGTCTCTCAGCTAGATTAAAACACCCTGTACTGCCCTGTGTTTTCTTCCCATGAAAACTCGTCACTCATCTTAGTAACCCTTCTGCCACTCCACAGGAACTGTTTCCATGAGGCTGTAGTAAAATCCCCTGGCTCCCCTCCTGCAGCCGTAGCACTCTGGCTGACTTCTCTCCACACATATGAAGGGGTGCAAGAATCCTCAGCTTGTTCACAAACTACAAACCCAACACTCCAATGTCAAAATCTCAGTCCTTCCAACTGAGCAGGTCAAGAGTTTGACTGACAAGTCAATGGACCGTTGGCCCTGCTCTTCTCTGTTCACCTTCTTTTTCAGCCAGCTCTGCTTAAAGAGGCACAAGACTGCCTGTCTTGCTCTCGCTCCTCTTAAAACTTAGCACTCAACTTCAGTTGCACCTTGAATCTCCTCCACCTCTCATCTCTTTATATTTATCACCTCCTCTTATCTTCTTTCCCCTTTTTCTACCTTTCTCCACCACTGTGATCCCTTTGCTCAATACCCTGTCTGTGTCCTCATCTCGGCATTCACCTTCCCTCCTCTTTTTCCATTGCTGTTCTGTGAATAGCTTCTGGCCAACACACTCCTTCCTTTCTCCAAGCGCTACCATCTCTCTCTTTCACTTCAACGTGATCCAAGTCACAGTAAAGGAGAAAAGAAAAACCTTGGCTAGTTCCAAAGAAGATTTTTCACGTCTGACACGCTTGGTTTTACACTATACATTTCATAAATGACTAAAACCAAGGGCAAAACCCGAACAAGGCAGAGAACATGCACCATGAGGATCTGTGCAGCCTACACACTACCCATCCCCACCAACAGCAGCAGCCCAGTGGCGAGAGCATTCTCCAGGGAAAAGCTGGAAGCCCCGATTCCGGTCCAGCTGGCAATCCTCAGGAGCAGGGCTCCGAGTCCCGGTCTCCATCACCTGTAGTGGGGTTTCTCTTATTCTTTTGGGAAGCAGTTGGGACCTCAGATGCCCACTCAGTTTCCCTCTCCATCTCCTCAGTGATCTTTTACACACAAGCTTGTGCATAAAAAGATGGGCTTGAAGTTATCTGCATTTGTCAACTAAAAATGCTTCAGCAAGGTTTCCCCACCAGTTACGCCAGTGAAGGAACTAATAACAACACTACATTTCATTCTGTGATTTGCATGTAGAAAAAACAAACCAAACATTTTCTTTAGAAAACAAAACACAAGATTACTGAGTAACGGTTAATTTCCAAATTAACTGCACAATATCTGCAGTGTTTTCTTTTACATTACTGAAAATAAGGTTAGGGTGGAGAAATTATTTTTTGCATTAATGACATCTGGTACCAGCAATTTACAGTTATTTTGACTGGTACAGTGCTTAAATTACTAACAACACACAAAACTCAGTGAGCTAATAGCATTCTGTGGCAGCAAGAAACACACTTTGTCAAGATTATATTTCCACAGGACCAGATTAATTTAATTACAATTAATATTTTTTTAGTAAATGGCACCAACAGACATGCATGGAAAATAATTTGCGTATAAATTACTCCCACTCCTGCTCTAGATGTTATCATTTCCAAAAGGCCACTTACAAGTATGTGAATTCACTGTCGAGCTCAATCATTGTATGTGAAAACGTGGGCAAAATTTTGTTGCAATGATCTACATCCTTTGCAAATACCATGTGTCTGGTATTTCCTCAAAGGCTGCAGGCTGAGCAGAAAGCAAGCAGCATTTGCTGTAACAAATGTTGATGTTCATTCTTGGCAAGACGTCCCTTCCTCAGATAAGCATTTTGAAGAAACTTCATGGATCTACATTACAACAAACAGCATCCACAGGAAATTATTTTAAGGATTCTTTGGGATAAATCTAAGCAAGTTCATGGATTTATTGTAGAAACACCATAAAATGACCTCAGTGAGAAGAGGCATGTGTGCTGGCAACAGGGTAACAGCACTGGTTGCCTGGGCACTCCCAGTCTGTGGCAGGCAGTCCACCCACCTACTGCCTATTGCCCAAGGGCTTCACCCAAGCTCAAGCCCACGTCCTCAGGCCCAGCCTGAGCTAAGTCATAGCTGTGCCTGTCCCCATCTTTGATGCCAAGTTCATGTTTGAGCTTCACAGAATCACAGAACAGTCTGGATTGGAAGGGATCTTAAAGATCAACTTAAAGTTCCATCCTCCCTGCCATGGGCAGGGACACCTCCAACTAGACCAGATTGTGCAAGGTACCATCCAGCCTGGTCTTGACCACGTCCAGGAACGGAGCACCCACAGCTTCCCTGGGCAACCTGTGCCAGTGTCTCACCAGCCTCAGAGAGAAGAGCTTCTTCATTTCTGAAGTAAGTCTGCCCTCTTCCAGCTTGAAGCCATTACCCCTCATCCTATCACTACCAGCCCTTAAAAACCCAGGAATGGCCTTAGGCTCAGTTGTTGCCTTCACTGTCCAGCTCTGCTCATCCAGCCCAGGTGCTGTGTCCCACCCTGCACTGTCACCACCCTGGCTGCCAGTTCATCCTGCTCTTGCCGTTCCTGGACAGGGAAACACTTTTTCCACAGTTTAGTCACTCTCCCATGGTGGGGATCCAATGTGAGATGTCAGCTCCCATTGCTCCAAGGCTGCTTTAACCAATTAACTTCATGCAGGAGTGTCCTATGTTGGAGTCCCCCTCTTCAAACCTGGTTAAGAAATAGTCCAAGGTGGCAAAAAGGGCAGACACACATCATATGACTGTGTGAGCCTTCAAAGAAGTCACTTCCGATGTCATTCTTTCCCGGTACCTTTTCCTACCTAAATCCTGACTGAAGTGGCTAAAATCAGTTTTGCAGAGTACCTCTGGTCTAAGCCTGTTTTCAACAAACAAAATTAGCATTTTAAAGGCTGCAGCAGGTGAACTGACAATACCTCATGACAGCTCTTTCCTGCTATAGTGCCAAATTTTTGTATTATTAATGCTGCAGATACCTCCACTTCAAAGAATTCTAGGATGCTTCAAGGAGCAGAGCCTCATGTATACACCTGAAATCATTTCAGGATGTTTTATACGTAGTTCAGCAGCAACATTAATGGGAAGATGCTGCCCAACGTTTGGGACGCAGTCACTTGCCATCAGATTTCAACAGAAAACAAAAATTCATCCCACATGTAAAACTGCAAGTTAGATCCCATCATCAAGCTTGTTCTTTGGGGTAGGATGCAAAGCAGAATCAGGAAGAAAACTCAAGAGAGAAAAATATGAAGAAATTAAAATTCATCCAGGTAACAAGCACAACACTTCCCGTGTTGTATTTTGCATTCAGAGGCAGCACAGACTATCAGTGATCAAACCCAGCAGATATCAGTATTGCCACCATGTAGCTCAAGGGGAAATTCAACCCTGGCACAACCATGTAACCTGTCTGGAAGGCCAAGAAAAAAGAAAAAGGGGGGACAGGAATGCATTAGAGACTACTCAGTATTTTCTGGGAGCTCAAGTGCATGACCTAACAGGGATTTTTCACAGTTTGAACAGAAGATTTTAATGTGGCAAATAAGAGTTACACATGATAAAGCTGGATGAACTCCTATGATCTCTTATTCAACAAAGATTCATAATCACTTCTCATATTCTGTGTTTTATGTAGAAAAAAATCAAGAAGATAAATGCTTGGAGAGCATAATCTCTTCTTGTAGAAGTTACTCAGCAATTCCCGGGAAGCCAAATGGGAGATTAACATATGATGAACACTATTATCTTCAACTTCTCCAGCATTTTTGTAATCTAAGATCATTCATTTCTTACTCAATTGTCCAATTGTTTTGATACCACATTATTAAGAATATTGAGCCAACAGAAAATAATGAGAGGAAATCAGAGTTCCTCTGAGGAACTCTTCAGTTTAGGTACCTAATTTAATGATGCACCCGTCAGAGCTGTGGAGAACAAAGGCTTCCCTCACTTGGAAACACAGAATGCAAAAAACCAACAAGAATTTCTAACCCTTAAGTGCTGTTTTTATTGCCAGTAGAGCCCCATTCCTTCACAGTAAAAGGCAAGTTTTAACAAAATGCAAAATAAAAAACAAAAAACCCCCCACCAAGAGAGAAGTGGCTGTTTCCCCATCAAACTACCAGCACAAGCAGCAGGAACGTGCCTTCTGCATGGAAACGTTTGGTTCTCTCCTCTAAGTCCCCTGTACTAACAGCTCTTTCTCCACTTCAGTTAGAGAAAAAAAAATATGGAGAAAAATAAAATTTTGGCAATATTTTGATAGTTTGCCCATCTCCACTTACACCTGAGATTCTGATGAATCTTTTCAATTTCTCTTCAAGCTTCAATTCCACCACTGCCTGATTCTGACCCCAATTCTGGATTTCTGTACATAAGAGAACAGCAAACACCTGTATTTCTTTCAAGTGCCTTCAGAGATTTGTTCTATCAACTGAGATCCCAATCCGTTTGATATTTTAATATAAACTAATGCAGCCTAACAGCCTGAGACCAGCATACACCCGTGCTGTGCTTCAGCTCCTCCTAGGAAGGCAGTTCCCATTTGCTATAGCACTGATTTCCCCAGCTCAAAGACTTTCTGCAGGTTAGTCATCTCTTACCTACAGATTAATGTCAGCCCTCTCCTTCGCTGCTGCCATGAGCAGCAGTGATTCACAAGCTCCTGTGTACACACAGTGCAGCTTATCACCAGGTCTCCAGTTGAATCAAGCCCAAAGCAAGGCTGATGTCATCTAAATACTTGGAGCCTGTCTAAAATATGACCGTGGACAAGGGAGGACCTCTCCGGGCTAAAGCAGGCGCAGAATTAACTTGCTCCTACTCTGACATGTGCAGCATGAGGGCATATACAGGTTACAGAAGGCAAACTACAGCCCTCACTCAAGTGTTGGAACATAAAATTTAATGTAGATTAGACTATAGATTTTCACGTGAGATTCAAAACCAGCATTCCATTATTTTAAGGCCATGTGTTACATTTTTGTGGGCTAGAAAGCACAAGGTTTATCGCAGCAGCTATGAAGCACTGAAAGAATCGATCCTCCACAACAGTGACATGCAGCACTGATGCATCACGCTGTTCATGTTGGACAAGGCTTTTCCTGTTTGTGTGTTCTGCATTAGCAGCAAGAAGCCAGAGCTGAGCCACTCACACCAGGTTCTCAGCTGAACACTAGCAAAGGGCTGCAGGGACCCAACCTCTTTCTGCCACTTCCCATCTCCCTCTTCCCCCATTCAGTTTTATCCCCCCTCCCTTTCTTGCTGGCTCTGGCACCTCTAAAACCTCCCTGTGAGCCAGTTCAGCTCTAACCCCACAGAAAAACTTGTTTCTGTTGAGCTTTCTCCCACTTTGAACAGGCTGACTTGACTGACAGAGGTCCTGACAGGAGCATGCACAGAGAAGAGATACTGACTGGGACCAGCACTTTCCACCATGCGTTACTCAGCCCACCCTTGGGAACCTCACCCTGGCTTAACACCTTGTAACATACTCACAGCTCAGCCAAAATACATACTGATGCTTAGGAATACAAAAAAAAAAAATCTGATGCCCACACACAGTACCAAACAGCAGCTAAGCAGATGCTGAGAGGTTACAGCTACGCACGTAACACCCGCAGAATTCAGCAAAAATTCGAAGGTAAGAGCTTTTTCAATGAAAAAATTGAAAAAAGTCCCAAGATTTTATTTATAATAGTTATTTACTTATTTCTAATAATACCTCTAGCACCTGAACAACACATTTAATAACTTTCTTTGTAGAGAAAAACAAACAAAAAAACCCAACAAAACACAAAAACTTTCTACAGAAGTTACAAGGCTACCTATTGAAAACCACTGGCCACCCCAGAACTAACAGCAAGCTCTGTCTGTACAATGGTTTTTCCACGTAAACAATTCACTCTCACTGTAAAAGCATCTTTTTTTCTTTTCTAAATATGCACACAAATTATTCACATTCTTACACAGCAGCCAGCTCAATGCATTCACATCGGCGCCTGCCAAGATGTCTCACTTTTATAAAGATGGAGAACAAAAGAGAAAAATAGTCCATAATTGCTTTACAAATGGCTTTATAGTGTAATTATATCATCAGTCCTGAGTGGTTCCAGCTTCCAACTGTTCTGCCACTAATCTTTTGAATACTTTTTTTTTCCTTAGGAGCTAAGTGGGTATCACTGGAGCTAAAAACCCACCTTGCATAGTGGAGAGCACATGACCCTACTGCAGTTCCACACAGCTTATTGAGGAGTCATTTCCCACCCCACTGCCCTTGAAAGAGCCAGAGAGAAACACCCGAGAGCTGCTTCTACCAGCTTCACAGAAATTGTGCTCCCCAAGCTTTACACTTAGAATTTTACCTGTCTTGATGCAGTTATTTGTGGGCAGAGAGCTTCCTAAAAGTCTGCCTACCAACTAGTAGTACTGAGATCAATCTCAAAAGGCCCCAGGGACCAAAACTCCATTCCAGGTCTAGTGTACTCTGTAGAGCCAGCACTGGCAGCTTACACAGACTGCACAACCACCCCTGCAAGAATAGGTGCCCATATCTCCCTACATGCCCCTCTTTCACTTAACTTCTGGGTAAGGTCATCTGCAACTATGGTAGCACGTATCAGAGGTTCTAATGCACACACTTGCAGCTAACCGACCATCTGCTACCTGCTGGTCAACTCCAACACTCAGGAAGACTCATCTGATTAGCCAAAGAGAGCGGGTATGAAATCTGCTCCGTCTTCAAAGCTTTACTTCAAGACCATTTTTCCCCCAACACTACTGGCTTTAAGGCAACACTGACATGATTTGTAAGTCTCTCTGCCTTTGTTCTTCTTCTAAACATTATCTTTTCAGCTTGGTATTTTGAATGAAAGTCCCATTTAGCCTATTGGGACATAATCTAGAGCTGCTAACACTACCTCTGCCATAGAACACACTCTAATTTCCTTTGCCTTTGTTTCCTGAGCAACTTCTTCATCCACAGACCTCCTGCCATTTGTGCTCAAGTTCCTGCTCATCCAGTCGGCCCACTCTTGAGCTTGGAGGACGTAATACTTGGAAAATAACAAAGCAGGTCCACAAACAGGCTGAAGCCTCCTCTTGTCACACCCACAGCTGCAATCCTACTATTTGTCTTGCTTCTTATCCTCTGGATCCTGAGCTCCACCTCAAGCTTGCTATCTCCAAGGCCACCCCCCAAACTCACATGCCCACCAGCTCATTCTTGGTTTTAAGAATGAAGTCCAGCAGAGCACCTCCCCTTGTCAGCTCCTTTATCATCTTTGATAAAATGATTCCATGAAATTTTCAGATTCTATGAAATATTCAGAAAACACCTGGATTGCTTCTATCTTGCTGGATTGCCCATCCAGCATGTAATTGGGTGATTAAAGTTCCCCATGAGGACCAGGGAGTGCAAACATGAGGCTTCTTCCAGCCTCACCTATTCCTCCTTCCTAATCAGGCAGTCCATGTCATACACACAACACAATACTACCTGTGATGTCCACCAGCTGATCTTGACCCACAGACTCTCCTAGGGTTCATCATCCACCTCAAGGCAGAGTTCCAAGTGTTCCTGCTGCTCTCCCACGTAAAGGACAACTCTTTCTCTCTGCCTCCCAGCTCAGCCTTCCTAAAGGGCTTGCATCATCCACTGCAACAGTCCAATTGTGTGAGTCTCTTGGTAAATCTCTTGTGATCCCAATAAGGCTACAGACCTAATTGCCCAACATGAGAGCACCTCCCCATCCTGCTGTCCTCACAGCAATTCTGCATTTGTCTGTTAAGAGTCCTTTTCACAGCAATTAAATACGACCTCTGGGGCATGTCTGCCTCCATCACGCTGATCACAGAGACTGCTTACTACAGCATGTACCTGACAGGTATCAACAGAGCCACTACACTGCCACATTCAATCCTCTGAAGCCACTAATGCAGCACAACACGAGCGATGGTGTTAGAGGCTTAGCACGGTACGGGGACGAAGCGCAGGAAGGTTAAGGTAAAAAAAAAAAACCAAAACCAAAACATTTAAGGGACAAATGAGCTGAACCAGTGTTTTGCACAGGTCCAGCCAGCAATCTTCAGAAACACAGGTCAAGTAGTCCCTCAGTTTAGGGACCGAACCGGGATTTTAGTTTAGCAAATTTGACCGTTCTGCAAACAAGGAGTTTTTACCAGGCTGTAATTAAGAGACACCCGAGCAACCCCTGGAAGATTTCTAGCCTTGTAGGTGATTCCCCTCCCGCTGACAAGACAAGCACCAACTGTATTACTGCAATGAGGAGGGGACTTCTCAAGGTACCCTGAAGGTGTACACCCCTTGGTGCTCAGCCAGAGGGAATGGAACCTTATGAAAGCTAAGAAACAACATACTCGGTAATTACAGTTAATAACATTTACCTCTTACTGAGAGCTTTACATTTCTTAAATGTTTTCTGAGCACTAATTAATTAGTAAGGCAGGGGGAAAAGAAAAAGTCATTGCATTCTGCAGTGATACACTAATTAATGTGTATGTACCACTGTCTTACCCTCCCTACTACCTGAGCCTTTCCAGACCTATAGCCAGGGCCATGCCTGTGGTTTGAGGCTGTTCTCAGCTCTAAGGGCAGAAAGCATTTGGGGACGTTTGTTTCTTTTTTTTTGGTAGCCTGCTTCCTTTTAATCAAAGTTGCCAAACACGGATTATACAACAGGAAGAACCAGCTAAAAGTCAAACTTGGTTACAAGATCGACTTCGACAAGAAGCCCCAGGAAGCTTCCTTACAAGTTTACCAGAGTGTAAAGTACCTTAAGAGAAAAAAAATTTTCCTGAAGTTTTCAAAACAATGAGATGATACACAGCACTTTTCACCTCAAGCAGCTTTACCACAAATCAAGGACATAATTACTATTTCCAAAAGCAGAAACCCATAATTAGAGTGTTGGGGTTTTTTTTTCATTACTCAAACAAATGCTTTGAAATGAAGAAAGGCTGAGAATCCTAAAAATCATTAGAAACACTGAAACTAATACTTTTCATCAAACTATCATTGCTCTCTGACAGTGTTACCAAACCAGGATATTTAGTTATCAGCTCATAACACTTCCAAGTGAAAATTTTATGGAATGCTGCTTATTTCAGACAAAAAAAAGACCCATTCTCAATGGAATGGCCTGACGAGGACAACTTTTATCATTCCCTGTTAGTATTATATATATTTTTAATATCTTGATATTCATACTTTCTCCAAACAGACCTCACCATTTTTCAAAGCTTTCTTCTTCTTCTTCTTTGCATAGACTGGTTCAATCTACCTGTCAGAGTCCTGTTTCCAGGTGAAGCTGCTATTAGCTCTTCTCAGAATCATCTTCCTGAGCTAAGCCTGTTACAATTGTTACAATGCCTGTAAGACACAACACAATCAAGACAAAGAACTTGAAGCCTGTTGCCAAACTAAGTCTTCCAGGATCCCAAAGAGCTCCATGTAAATTAAGGTACCACTTTGAAAGATTCCATAATAGAATTTAACTGTGATACTTGAAAATAGCAAAGTGAGCTTTCACCCAGAGCTCCTCACCAGCCTTCTCAACAAGGCAGAAGCTGTGAAACCAAAAGGCAGTTCATGTTTTGGATGTTATCAGGGTCTGGACTTCATAATCTTAAAGGTCTCAGCAATTCTGTGAACTCCAGTGTGACAGATACTTTATACCAGGACAGAAGCAGGGATATTCACTATCCCCTTTCCACCTAAAGTCTTGACCTTCACCCTCGAGAATCCTTTGAAAACACATTTTTTCAAAGCATACCACCAGAGTATGGTTTACTTTCATAATTGTCTATTTTACTATAGGTGATGAATTTGAAAAAGCCAATTAAAAATTCCAATACTTAAGTTCGGTCTCAGTAGTTTTCATCCTGTCTGACTGAGGAAAATGAAACCCTAAACTGTCAGTTAAAGACAGAAAGGAAAATTGGTTTAATTTAAGGAAGTCACTTCAGAGGGGAACAGTTGTGTCCGACTTGTATTTCTAAGGTCTTCGTGTGCTAAGCATTTCAATGCCCTATTTGTACAGGACTGTCCAAACCTGAACTCCAATTTCCCCTTTTTGCTTATTTTGCAAGAACAGTTTTGCCAAAAGTGACAAGCAATGGCTACTTCTGCTCCATTTCATCTGAGGAGGCAAAGGCAGAGTCACGATGCCATTACCACGTTAGGAAACCTTAGTTTAATTCCCTGACTCATCAGCTTCTTTGGGAAGTTAAAGAAATCACTTGGATCAGTTCTCAAAAGTGCTTATGGCTTAACTGAAGTAGAAAGCCTTTAATATTGAGATCTTGAAGAACAGATGCAAAAAGAAATAGGGAGAGAAGTTTTGCAACTTCTGAAGAATTCTTGACATCATCTGGTGACTATCTACCTTTTTAAGTCTTGCTCTGCATTTTCTGCTTGCCAACAACTTCAGGAGGTGAGCACCTCCCATTCCAGATGCATTTCTGTGTAAATTTCTGTGCAAAGCAATCAGATATTAGAGTCACAAGGAACGTGAATGCCCAGGACATCATCAAAGTGGACTTGCTCAGCAGAGCTGCGAAACCAAAATGGGCTGCTTCATGTCAGCAAGTACCTTTCTTGATCTCCAAAGGGGTGTACTATTATTATTCTCTGCTGAGCCCTCCAGGAGCACCCCTCAGATTAAACAGCACACAGCTTCTGCTAAGGCCTGGCCTTCAGCCATGGCTGGGGAACTGGGAGACCTTCCCAGCTCAAGTCCACTCCTGTCCTCTTATAACCAATGTCGGAGAAGCCCAAATCACTCACTGCCCCTCAGTCCTCTCCTCAGCTGTCACAGGGGCCTTGCACTCAGGGTACCAGTGACCCAGTTGAACAAGGACAGACTTGAAGCAGTTTGCACTAGCAACAGGACCCTGAACCCCCACCCGCCTCTCCCTGCAGGTCAGCAGCATCAAAAGATTATGAGATCACTAAAAAGCAGAGTACTATAGCTTCCAGTGGTGAGAGAGCAAATCAGATCGTCATTTGGCAATAGAAACTCTTGAATGAGGGCAGCAACAGCATCTACTTCTGTATGGTTTTATTCACCCAACCCAGCAAGGCTCCAACCACTGACTGCTGAATCTGCCAGGGCTGACCCAGGAGAGGACCACTCCTGGACCATTTCTTCTACTCTTTCCCTAAGCATGTGCTCTCTACCACTCCTGTAAGACCCCAGGACCTCTAAGCTAACACAGCCACTTGCATGTTTTAAACCAGAGTCAAGACAAGAAGGTGGCTGTTCAATTTTTCCATAGGCTCTCAAGCACAAAGGTTAAGGGACAATTAGACAAACTCAGGCCAATACTTTTATTCTGCCTCATACAAAAATCTCTCCACGCAGAATCCAACAACAGAAAATGGTACTTTAAGCTGTGTCACAAAGGAAACTCTTGTAAAATCTCTCTTTCAATATCTTGTCAAAATCAGCATGCTCTGTGACTAGATGACTGTCAGGGTGATCTATAGCCCCTAGCTAGCACTGTAATATAAGCTAAATTGCCTGAGTCACAAGCAATGATAGAGTCATTCTACAGGAAATTGGAAATCAATTCTTGTCATCACTGAACATAACTCCTTTATCAGAGTTCCAGTTCACCAGTGTAATGCAAGGGAAAGAAGCTGGGAACTGACAATCACGACAAGTCAAACAGTCACACACACACATATTTAAGTGCAGAAGTTCTGTTGCTTTGCATTGTAGTAGGTGCCAGGCATGAGCAGCCTGACTGCGTGAAATATTGAAGGTGGATGGTGGTCGTACGCCAGGAAGCACAAAAACCTGTGGGTGTGTTGCATCCTGTTGCATTAGAAGGATCTGAGGACTTAGGACTCGAGCCTGAAAGCGGAGACCACAGCCTCTGGAGTGTTCTTTGTGCAGTAAGTCCTGGCAGAAAAGAAGGGACAACCTTCTGCTAAATCTCACACTGGAAGGCTTTCAGACTGGTACTGGAAGACTCCTTCAGACTGGTACTGGGAGATTCCTTCATAACCCTGACCAAGGAGTTTTAGAAAGCAGGGTAGCAGTATTGGTGTTAGCCAAACTTGTGAAGAATCTTGCCATCTGTAACACTTTTGGTCTGGACTGAGTTGTTGGAATCAGGTTCTTAAGTCAGGTTTTGTTACCCGGAATCTATGGGAGGAACCAACAGCTTGTTTCTGGAAGCTCTGAGGGAAAAACAAAACCAGTCTGATGTTATTCTTCGAGCACGCAATCACCCTTCTGGCATCGGGGCTATTCTGCAGAGCTGCTTCATTTTACCTGGACTCCCCATTTAAACTCAGGAAAATGGAGTATGAAATTTGTTCCAGAGCATGCCATTTAAGAACAGTCTGGGAGACAAACCATTTTTCTATTTCCACTTCCTAAGCTATCCTCACAAGAGCAAACCCATCAAGCTCCCAAACACATACAACAAAGCCATGGCTGTTTCTTGACAGAGACTCATTTCCAACTACTCAACACCGGAAACCCAGGGTGCAGGAATATGACCATCACATGCTGAGTCCAGCACAGAAGGGCTCTCATCTTAACAAAGAAGGTCCTAACCTAGAATAAGGACTCCTTCCAAAATACCAATTCAAACAAAATCTAATACAAAGCATAATACAAAGCGGCAGAAAGTTTTCTTTCCTACTCTCTGGACTGATCGGGAGAATGCAGTTTTTTCACACCACAAATGTTTACTATTTATTAGACATGGATGGAAGGCTCTTCCCACCAGCTGAAGAGCAGCACTCTTCCACTAAGCAGAGCACAAGCCATAAAGCAAACAACCCACCCACTTGCCACAGTAACCCAGGAAGCCTGGGACACGCTACAAGGATGGACTGTTCCCGCTCTGAAAGCTCTGCTTCAACGCTGGCTGCAACAATGCCTGGCACCGACCAGGCAAGCGCAGAGCCAACGGGCTATCGGAAACAACGAGACACTAAATGCCACCATCTTGTCTTAATTAGCTGCACTTCATTTGCATAAGCCGCTGATCTTTTCCTCCTTACAGCTCTACCATCCCGTATGATGCTGTTTACACGATTGTGACTACGTCTGGACGAGAAGTCACTCGTTAGCCACTTTTGAAGTGTACGAACACTTTTCAGTTCTTCTTCTTCTTCACTATTCAGAAATACGATTGTTCCACTTTTTATCTTTCATGTAGTGTAGTTGGGAAATGAATGCCTGTTTTGTGGTGGAACAATTGCAAAATCTAAATAATTTGTGAAGAAAAATACACCTTTTTTTTCCCCTTTAAAATCAAGTTGTAATCCACAACAATCCAGAAAGACTCCCCCTTCCACTGACAGCGTCCTACCTGGGTTTAAATACACTATCCACACTTAATGATATGCCACCATTCACTCAACTACTACAAAATTCATCTGGTAGACAGAAATTTAGTCAGATATTTGTTTGTTGAAGATTATTACACAATTTTGAACCCATGAACCAAAGGAAAGGGGGTTTTAATTAAGGCATGCTGGATCAGAAGGGCATGAAAGCATAACATTTAATTTGCAGAGTATAGTTACACAATGTGTATTCCTTGGTGGCAAAACCAGCATGAGAAACTCCTGCTCCACTCCACCTCTCCCTTCTTGTCCCCACCAAAATGCTGCATTTTTTTTTGGTGCTGATATAACTGAATATGATGATATAAATTCATCACTGCAATACTCTGGGATACTATCTGCTATCCCTGCAGCAGCAGGGGAAGTCTTTCAATTGCTCCCAGTATAGCTCCACAAACATCCCACTGTAAAGGCAGCAAACACTGACCTGGAAACAGAAGTGACTCGTTGTGCTGAGAACATAACTCAGTGGTCAGTGTCCACAACATACCACTGCACCAGAACTGTCCTGGTTCAGCACGGGCTAGCACATTGCCCTAACACATTATTCCAGTACAACGCACGTTGTTCTTAACCAGCACTGCAGGAGTCCCTGGCTTCCAAAGTTCACATTTCAATACAGGGGCTTTCAACAACACAAGAGAAGTTCACCCTAGTCCATCACCAGAGTGACACTCCCAGGTTAGGAAATACAGGCTGTTGTCTCCTGATGGTTCACACCTTTTGACACCATCTGAGTCCATCTGGAAGTCCCCAAGTTTCCAACCATTACAGAAAGCCGTGCAACATTCGTGGCCAGTTCAAACTAGAGATTTTGTGCCAGCAGACATTTCATTCTTGATCTACACTCTTACACGTACAGAAAGAGTATGCATCCTGCAGTAGGAAGTCCATCTACGCAATTTCATAACACAGAGACATCAGCATGAGGATCTCCCAACCCAGGAAGATCAGGCTCTACCCCCCAAGCAGAGGTGCCAGCTCTACCAGGCAGCAGTTGCAAGCTTATAACCATCCTGCAGCCAGACAACAGCAGAGCCCTACCACTCACTAGTCCATGCAGTGTGCACAGACAGCGATCCAAAAAGCCTAACGGTGTTAGAAACAGCTCCAGTGCCAGGGGGTATTGCTTACGAAAAACTGGAAAAGAAGCCAGTGGGGTTAATTACACTTCTCACTGGATCCAATCCTCTCCCCTCCTTTCCCTCTCCAAACTGAGGCTTACTTGACAGTATCAGTTAAAGAACCCAGGAGTGAACTATGCCAAACAGAAGTTTTTTCAAGTCATGAATCTTCTCCATAATTGCCATCATAACCATAGGAAAATATTTTATAGCTGCAATAATCCCCTTTAAAGGAGATTACCCAAGTTAACAGCTGTAATTGAACAGTAACCCATCGCAGCTTTGTTTCTCTCCTTAATTTAGTCACTTTGTTAACTGCTACTTATTGTTGAAGCACAATGATTTCTGCTTGGTAAATCATTTTAGCGTGTTCTCCATATATTAAAAGTCCTGAAAGAGAGGTTAGGAAAAGCAATAAACTTAAGAGTATGGAAAGCTACAGACACAGAGAAACCTTTTCTCGGTACATAGCACTGTAGTGAAGCACATCCCAACATGAAAAGCTAATCTGCATGTTTACTGATGCATTGTGGATACTCGCTCAAAGCCTGTAACACAAGCTGTTGGTTATGCAGCGCTCATTCAGTTCAGTTCTGATGATTTCTCAAAGTTTTAATTAGTTCCAAGAAAATGTTTTCTGTAAAGTCCCAAGTTACCGTGACGTAACCTTCTTCCCTTCCCTTCTTCCTGGGACTCAAAACCTCATGGAAACAGTCTGGCATGTAGCTGGTACCACCCCCTCCAGTACAGCTGGTTTGCTGCCTGCCACCATCTGCCCGCACCTCCCGCTCAGAATGCACTGCCCTGCATTCACTCTGTGGGATGACCAAGAAAATTCCAGTCTATTGGAAAACGATAATTTTCTCTTCCTGGTTTTTGGCCATCTCACTGTCTTCATTCCACTGAACTTGTAAGGACAATGACAAAAGCTGGCTTTGGCATGTGCCACTTGCTGAGAAGATGGGCTTGCTGCAGGCTTCACTGTGTTAGTTGTTTAATTACTCCCTTATTTTACAAACGAAGTCATTAGAGTGACAAGTCAAAAGATGGCTTTTCAGAAAATTACACCTACCAGATGAGCTGGAGGACGCGACTCTCAAATGTTTCAAGGCCAAACAGGTGCCCTTCGTAGATAAGCTTTTATCATCTTCTGTAGGATCTTTGACATTTGAGCAACATCTGTGTGCAGCTTACGTCAGCCACAGCAGCAATTACTTAGAGAATCTGCACATGGGCTGCATGAGTAAAGGTATTAGTGACCTCGGTACACAGGATTGAGACAGAACTCCTCCTTCACCCTCTCTTTTCCCACCTTAATGCAAAGTTTCTTCAGTTTTTCTCTGATCTGTCCCAACATCTTATTGCGTACTACTATAAGGTAGTGAATACCAATAGCATTCCAGTTTTATTTAGATGACCTACCCTATAGACTAATTTTCTTGGATACTGCACTTCCAACCAAACAGAGATTAGATGAGGAATTCCTCTTGTCCCATTTATTGTTATTAACATCTATGATACCAATTATTTACCAATTCTTACAGACCACAACAGCGACATAACTCATTCATACAGGGATTTAAAGTATGCCATTTAAATAGTGCAAGCCTTTTTTTTTTCCCCCTCAGTTAAGTGGCAAAAACATAATTCAAATTTAATGTGTAGAATCACAGTGTGAACATAGGGCTCAGTCTATTACACAGTAATCACATCAGTTCGCTCTTTGTCACATTACCATTTCAGAACCCGGCATCCCTCTGTCTGGAATAAGATGCTGAAGTGCATCCCCCAACCACCACAGAAATCCCAACTGGACAAAACCATTTGCTGGCACCCTTACCTGACTGGTATAGTGCTGCTGTGTCTCAGACAAGAGAGCAAACTTCACATGTGCTTTAGTTCAACTACAGCCTTCTCAACAATGCCCTGGATGCTACTTGTTTCTTTACAGTCAACTCCGGTTGAGCTATTTTAAACAAGCACTGACTGCTCACAGAGCAACTCCTGAAGACAGTTAAAGGAACTCAGTAGGGATGAAAAAAGCTTAGCTGGGAAATTCAAGTTACCACTTGGACATCCGAGTAGACTATACAGTATCCTTAATTACCTACATTCCTCTACCATTGCTCTGTGCTCTGTACTTAAGAATCCCCACCTGCAAAAAAACCCACAAGTGAAGAAGCTACACGTGTAACTGAGCCTCACCTGCCTGCACACATCAGCAAACCCAATCATTTGGGACCCTGCTCTGCTTACACAGCTTGTCACCTTGCTCTGCTCAAAGCAGTACGACGGCAATTACTAAATGACATCACAGCACTCACAAACCACTCCAGAAAATACTGCCTGCTACAGCATAATGACACATGATGGTAGTTTAAACCATTCACATAGACAAGCTAGAAGCACACAGATGGTCAATTGCTGAAGTCTGGCTGATGACTTGCTTGCTAAGCCACTGCACCACAGTCACTCAGGCTTTGGGGATTCAATGCCAGGAGCCCTCACTGAAAAAAATCCAGGAGGCTCGTGTTCCTGATTGCTTTGGACACTTTTGATTATCAAGCCTCAGGAAGAGCTGTGATGCTTGAAAGAAAAAGGTACCATGTCTGTTCCTAATGCTTCTCCTCGTTCTGTTTGACATCACACACTGCATCCCATTGCTGTACCACAGCCATCTTCTGATGGCGATTCACTTCTCTGGTACTTACCATGTCACTTGGACACAACACGTTGAGGTTTGCAGAGGCTAAAGGAAAAGAAACTAACTGTTTCACAGGACACTTTCCCTCTCCATATGCTGGAGCTGATTGTATCCATACACCAGAGCAGCAGGGAGCACTCGGAAGGTTAAGCTAATCCCCAGCTCCCCGGTAGAAGTGATGCTGCAGCACCAGCCATTGCTCACTGCGGGTCTTGCTCTGTGGAGCAGGAACTGGTTTTCTTTCCACATCACTGCAAGTCATGGCCAGGAGCCCCAAGTGACACAGCACTGGAGGGCTAACACTGCTGATGTATCTAGCTAGAATGAAAGCTCAGTAATAGCCACGGCAAAAAATTTCCATCTACTACAGCAGGGAGGAGAATTTTTGTGAAACCACAGCACCATCAGCTGGGAAAATGCCTGCACTGCTTTCTGCCCTTATCACCCCAGTTTTTCAGCATAAGCGTTTCAACACCTCTCTCAGCATCTCCCATGGTTTTACGTTTTAATATATTTCATGTAATTATGTTTAGAATTTAAAGAGTTATTTGCTCAGTATTCTTTTTAACATTTTACCACAGTTTTCCCCATCTTTCTAGTGCCAGTTCCATTCAGTCTTCATTTTCCATAAGTCTCCACAGGAGAGGATTTTCAAAAGCCACAGTTCTTCAACTGAATCCTGGAAAAATCCCTCATCCAGAAAAATACAAATAAATCCCTAACCAGTTTTGCTAGTACAGTGAGAAAGATAAGCATAAATCCAACTGTGGCACAAATTCAGTCTTTTTACAACCTTAGAAGTCTACTGGAAAGGAAACCAGGGGTTTATTTACTGCGTGTCACCTGTACTATTATGCTAAAATATTTCTGAACTGTTAAATCAACAGCACATGGCTGCTCAGTGAAGGTCTAACTCTGCCTCCCTTGCAACCAAGTAGAATGTGATGAGTCCATCTACTACCTCACTCTGAGGCACCCTGTAAACGTGCTATGAGAAAAGCAGAACAGAGCTCCTGTCAGAGAGGAGAGAGCTGAGAGCAGAGATTGTTAGCTGGAAGCTGAGAAATCAGATAAAATCCCTCAATTCCTGTTGCTCTGAGCACCCTGAAGAACAGCAAACAGCACTCTACGTACAACTCCTACTGCCTGACCCCCAGCTCCTCAGCCCTCCCCTCCCTTTTTCCCACTCAAACACACAATATTCACGTCCATACTACAAGACAGAAGCAGCCAGGGGATTTTGCCCTCCTGCACTAACAGAACTCGAAGGAGATACTACAGCCTCCCCTCCTGTCCTCAGCTGCAGCTCCCCACGATGCAGGCCATGGCCAATGTTCTCCCTTGCTGGCCCTGCAGAGCCAACGCAGACCAGCAGCTCACTGCACCAGGCACAGAGCTCCTGGCAACCAGTCACTCTCCTTTACAGTTTAGAACCCAAAGAGATAAAACCAGGAGAGATAACACCTGCACAGCCAGCATGTCCCACGCCTCCCACCTCTTCCCCTGCTGACACGCCAGATGGACTCCACAGTCCGGGTCAGCACTGGCTTAGTGACCTCCTGCCAAGGCTGACCTGGGTGTACGCTTACCCTGCCGTGCCCTCGTGCTTCCCACAGACCACTAGTGCCCAAACCAGGCACGGAGCAAACGGGCCCACCAACGGACAGCACAAGGGCCCCTCCACTGCTGGCAAAGACAACCATGAAACACAGCCCCTTGCAACCGCGTCAACAAACTGAAACAGGGCTTTTAGAAGTCATCCAAAGCATTTGGAGGTGAGTATCATTTCAGTTAAACTTCCCAGCTACTAATGAAGTATTCCTTTTAACAAGGCCAAATGCAATTTCAGGGGTGAACAGTAGCAGGATTTAGACTTCAGAAGATCCTTGCAAACTCACTTAAAAAAAAAAAATTAAGTGAAAGCGAACTATTCACATTGTCAGGAGTTTGGCAATAGCTTTCACTGTAAACTCACCTGGATGCCTCCAGTCTCTAAATAAAGCAGAGACATTTGAAATTTGTCAGCTCACCCTAGTTCACATCTGCTGCTAAAGGCCTGATGAGAATTCAGGTTGTTCAAAGTTCCTTTGCTTTCCTCACTTGACATGCTACCAGAACCCCTGGAAGGCAGGGGACCCAGCAAAGCACAGTCTGCCTCCCAGTAGTGAATCACTGGAGAACTCGGCCCAGGCATCGGAGTCTGATGAGCCCGAATCACCGAGAGCTTGGCCCAATAAACAGGGACTGCACAGCTTTCAGTGGCCAATAAGTTGCAGTGGGGCATTTACCGAGTGACTTTTTAAGTAGGTATCATTGATTTCCTTGCACTCAAATGACAAGTTTAGAAATGGCTCAGCTACCCAGTCCCTGGGGAGCAGGGAAGTGCCAAGGGTAGAAAATTTGTCAGCCACCACGAGCACTGAGGTCTCTGCTGTCCATCCAGATGTTGCCTTCAGCTGGATTTAAGGACCATTTCTATGAAGCAAAGCAAGGACTTGAGGATGTCGTCCACCATCCATCCTGGGTGAGTGTTCTCACAGCCAGGCTGTTCAACTGTTAGAGAGATGCATCGCTCTCGCGTTCAGCAGACTCATGCTAGGAACCCTCCTCACAAGTTTGAACAAAGCCAAAAAGCTTCAAGAATACATTTTTCTCATTTTGAGACGCCAGCATTTTCCAATGTAAAAAAAAAAGTCACTGAACAGTTCACAACCAGCTCCAGTTCCTACCCTAAACCATTATCCTGTTCCTCTGGGCACCTTGGGGGAAAGGAATTACATCGCGTTTCACAAACATGTTCAAACCCACCGGCTCTACCCTTTCCTTGGCCACTCTGCTTTTGTGTGGTCTCCTTAGTGGGCAGCAGCTCAGTTCTTCCATGGCAAAGGATGAAGAGAACTTGCTGTATTCAGGAACTGGGAGGTAACACACGCTCCCCTGCTTTGGGAGACTGGGCTGCTCTCAGCAGCTGATGGCAGTTTGCAGTCCCCCAGACAGAGTAAGTCTTTGCAGCCATTTACAATCTCACTCCCTTTTCCCCAAAGGAAATGAGCTGCAGGACCATTTTTCCCCCACAACTTCCATGTGGTTCAGTCTCTTCTGAACCCCTGCACAAGCTGGGCCACAAAGGCCAATCCATGCTGCAGCTTTTTGGTGTGGATTTCCATTATTTACTTCTGGTCTCACCTGAAATTCTGTCAAACTGGTCTCAACTGAATTATGTCAAACAGTCACAAACAGGGCTGGTGGAAACAAAGAATAGCCACACGGAAATCACACCCAAACCAGACCCAGATCACAGGCTAAGGTTACAAAAGACAAACTGCTGCAGGCCACTAGCTTAAAAACTGGAAGTCGCAAAATGACAAAGTCAGTCGAGCCCCTTGAGAGTAAACCCACTGATGGAGAAGTCCATAAAAACACAGGGCCAAAATCTAACCGCTGCACTCAGGGGTATTTCAAGAGATGAACGCTCTATAGCATCTCCAGGGTTTATTCCTGCTCATCAATAACCAAAGCACATTTATTAATGGCACACAGTCAGCAACGCAGCTCGGGACACGCACACAAGATGACTGCGCTGGCACTGCACAGCTCATTGTTTTAGGTCACAATTGACAAGACTCCCACTGATGCAGATTAAATGCAGCTGCAAGACCCAAATGGACAAGACCAACAAAGTGCTGGGGAAAAGAAACAGAAGAATGTGAAATTCAGCAGCCATATGTTATTCATGAAAGGATATTTAGTGAACATTTCAACATGCGTCTTTGGTTATTAAAGGAAAAACAGAACGTACATCTCAAATGGAAATAAGAATTCATCAAAAGTAAAGAAAGCTGTGCGGCAGAGCTACTTATCTTCACTAATGGCTGCTAAGAGCTCGGCTATACCAAGCACTTGTATGAAGTAATAGCCACAAGTCATGATATTTTGACAATAAATGAAGGATCACCGAAAATTTTTAAGAGTTGCAGCACTTCTCCTAGACAGATTTTGGAATCTGCAGGCATTTATCTCAACTCACTCAAGAAAGTACAACTGTCTTTTTGCTATATCAAAAACGGAGAGGCTGCCAGCAATCCTTACACGTACTACAGAAAACATTCTGCAAGACTTCCATCTGGTATTCATCAATCTAACTGGATGTAAGGATGGCATATGTTAGCATTCTCCCACAGCCTAGAGAAAGTAATCAGCTTGCCCTCCTTGATGCAAACATGACTTTTTTTTTTCCCATCAAACAAGTATTTTTATTTAGTAGTTTTTAACATGCTACAAACACTTGTATCTAGGAGAAGACCTGCTGGGCATTCCCACTGGAAGCACCAACTGGATGGTGTTGTGTCCCTTTTTTCCAAAGCAGAAGTCAGTCCGTAAGGAAATCAAGGACTCAGGCTCCAGAGGAAGCATCAGGTGGTTTGCACCAGTGAAAGACATGGGGGGCTGTCACTGTGCCCCCAGAGTGGAGGTAATCACCTTCTACTTGACCAAAAAAAAACTTCTAACACACTTGGTTTTCCACCATTGGTAAAGTTAAATTTGCTGCGAGTCTTAAAAGCACATAGACAAGTTAATCTTTTTCCAAGATTAAGGCAATAAAATCCCAAGCAGACTTTTATTTCTCTTTGTTAACCAATATTTACTACTATTACTCATAGCGTAGACCTTCCAGCCAGCTTTGTTACAGGAGAAAAATAGCCCTGTCTATGTGAAGTTAACTGCAGAGATGAGCATTTGCTAAAACACGGACTGAAGGTTTAAAGCATTAACACGGACACACTTCAAAGTGCAGAGAAAACGGATGAGCCAGCTGAACTCTAAGAAAGAAAAGCCACAAAACCCACAGAACCCGGAATCCCACAGGGGTTCCTGTTTCTGACTGATAAACCCCTGCTATAGAGACAGTGTGAAGTAAAGCCCCGTGAACTCATGGCAAGATCCTCGTCCCTGTAAACGGACACCGGCTGAGGTTCCAGGCTCCGAGTAGGAGCACAGAGCCTGCTCAAGTTTCAGCTAGCAGATGTGCAGCAGAGCTTCAGCTGCCAAGGACGCACAAGCTTGGGGTTTGGGGGTTGTTTTTTCTCATTTCTTATTGATTTTGAAGCTATTGCTATTAAATAAATTTAACAACAAGAAACCCCAGACAATGCTAGGGGAACAGACAAAGAAATTCATCAACTATTAAAAACCAAAACCAGCAAAAACCTTCTCCGCATTTTAGACTATTGGAAACAGGTTTGGTTTTCCCCCCTCACAACTCTTTTCTTTGAATCGAAGGCCCCAGTCCTGCTCTCTGCATTCCACTGTATTAAACTCCTTGAAAATGAATGAGAAACACACCAACCCAAAGAGCAAGCTGGCAGCAAAACTGTACCAACTACAGGGGAATATAATAAAGCTTTCAACATCACCAGCCAAGACCAATCCAGTAAGGATTATTTCCAGTGCTTTGCATCTCACAAGGAAGAAGAATAATTTTTCACTGTCAGGGACAGAAAGTGAGGTGTGGAGGGGACACCTCTGTGTGAAAACCTGACCCAGGATAGTCTGTTCTGGCCTCTCCTGCTTTCCCAGAGCTAGCGGTGTATTTGTCGTTGTAAGATATACTGCAGATATTTAAGCACAAATATTTGTTTTTGAGAAATATGGGCTCTGCTGAGATAGCGGACTGGCAAGATTGAAACCAATTTATCTAAGAGCATCCTTGCAAAGCACAAGGAAGTGCCACACAGCAGCCCCTGAGCTAGCTCATTCCATCTCCCGTAACAAGCCCTTCATCCCCATATCACTCCATTTCTCCCAGTCCCACTGTGAATTCATCTTTCTCAAATGGCAGCTCGTAGTTTTCTGGCTACATTTTAATTACGGTCATACCAACACAATGGACAATAGTGTTATTATGACTGATCTTTGTTCAAGTTCTAAATAACATAAGGGAAGAATGTTAAGCAGCAAAGTCTTTTCAAGGGACAATACAATTGTTTAACAGAAAGTCCTGACAACAGAGGAGGAAGCTGCAGTCACCTCCCCGCTTCGTTCGGACCGACTGCTATTGGCGGATCAAAGTGCAACTCCTCCCAGGAAGGAAAAGCTGGGAAAATCACCCTCCAGTCTACTACTTGCTGAAAGCATACTAAATTAAATAAAGCATGGAGAGTCTGTCTTCTTGAAGGACATGACAGAACAAATGCTTGAGCAGTGTATTCCTGTAAGAGAAGCATAAGGTAATAGTCACTCCCAACCAGAAGTTAAGAAATACAGTAACTTTAACTCCTCAGCGAAGGACTCCCCTTGTCTAGAGGGATGTCATTCTAAGGGCTAACTACTTTGGAATTCGTAGTTTCAACACAGCAAGTTTCAGATTTATATCACTGAAAAACAGGCCAATTCTAACAAGGTCAAAGTGAAAGCCACCTTTGGAGCAGAACCACGGCCGTATTAATTACTGACACCCATACCTCCCCCTTAGGAATTGTTATTGTAGCTTTGTTTTGTGGTGGTGTTGGGTGTTTGGTTTTGTTTTGCTTTTGTGGGGTTTTTTTAAAAGCAAAATCTTCAACCATAACTGTGCTTTTTGAAGATACTCATTATCACACTGCTGGTGAAGCTCAAAGCAATGCCTCGAAGGGAAGAGCACAACCACCTCCCGAGTGGTTGCACTGCTTGACTGCACAAAAACACTCTCACTCTAGAAGGCCAGCAATGCAGATCTTGGCTCACCACCTCTCTCAGGTCCCCAAGAAGTCATCCCACACTTTCTCCCTTCCTGCATTTGAAGACTTGCGTATGAACACGAAGGAGTCGAAAAGTAATTTCAATGAAGAGGTGGGGAATCTTTCACACACAAACATCTTCTATAACCAACTTCTCTCAGAATTCTGAGCGGAAATCTATACTGCCTGTGTTTAGTTTTACCATATTAATGCTTTGGAACAGAAGCAGCAATAGCTATTGATTCCAGCTATAACTGCCCATTATTCTGTTTGCAGCAGGACATAGCTCAGCAAAATGAACAGGAACAGGAGAAATGTTTCATAGCTGTATCATATTAATGATTCGGATACTAATCACGCCTTACCAAGCTGTGAGCATCAGCAAGGCAAAAGCATAAAAATGGAAGATACGTCCTCAAGCTGCATATTTAGTCAATCTACTTAACATGTACTTCATTTTTACATCATAGCATTACACGTTCAGTTGTGTACTCTCTAGAAGCAATTAAGTCTTAATAACTTGACACCTCGCCATGACACTCTCCCGTTTTGCCATCTACATTTTACATCAAGCAAGTAATATAAAAGTGAATAAAAATCTGTGAAGGTCCTTTTAACCTTGACAGTCTGTCGGGTTGTGAAAATCAGAGTAGATCAAGAATTGCTCTTATTTTTCCAGTCTTGCCTCTCATCCAAACACATGGATTTAAACATTTACATGCCTATTCATAATTTATTTGAGCATTTGCAGCTCATATCATAAATACAGGTCTAGCCTGCAGGAAAAAACAGTGACTAATAGTTGAAAGAAAGCATTCCAATTACTCATCGTGAAGTACACCCATGCTCACTGCTCGGTCCTCAGGTGCCAGTAAAGTCCAATAGGGAAGTCTGACATCAAATATGTCATCTAGAAATATATATCACTTACAAACAGCAATAGCAGTTAGATCAGAGAGTGATTTTCTCTCCTGGTACATATCAGTAGGAGATTTATCTTTCAAGAAGTTCCCAAAGAGTTGAACCCCTTAAGGAGGCTGCTGGGGAAAAGCTGTGCTCCGAGTTGTTTTCCCACCAGTGGGACGTGCTGCATTCTGCTTTCAAGGACCTGTGCCAGACTCTCTTCTCTTTCCAATTTCAGTATTAAACAAGGAGACAAACATGGGACCCAGAAGATGCTGCCTCTCAGAGGAAAGTAGTTGTTTATCTACCACCTCTGGCTTATATAAGATGGGTATCCCACTCTGGCCAGGTCTGCAACTCAACAGAACACTGTAATGAGATGCCCTATTTCTCCTGTCATGACCTGTCAGCCTTGCCAAACGCCACTCAAAATTTGCTTGGGTACCACCTGCAGCATCCCTGCCATAGATTGGTGTTGGTCCTTATATTAACGGTCTCGAAAACACAAGCATCTTCTCACTTAGTGTCTCGGGGGGAGGACCAGGGAGATAAGCATAATATTGAAGCAAAAGATCTTTTGAGTAAGGCCAATTTGGAGATGTGCAAATGCTTCCTGACTGTGTACCTTCAGCCTAAATCCAGACTTTAGGGATAAATAAAAGACTACAGTTCTCTTATGCTCTGTAGACTTACAGCAACATAAAGCATTTTGTAAGTAAAAAAAAAATTTCAAAGACAATCCAAAGTGGATGTAGATTTACCTGAGGGCTAACGGAGCCACCATTGTCTTCTCTACCCACTCCCTGCCCCTCACTGTCAATAGCTTGCTCAGCACGTGCACCATCGCATGCCACGGCCTCGGTCAGAGGCTGCACGGTCGTGCTGTTCACGTGAGGACTGGGCCTGCTTCAGCTTCCAGTTGCATATGGTCACAATTAGCAGCTTGCTTTGGAAAGGCCCAGGGACCCTGGAAACAGCGCGTCTGGAAGGGGTTCCTCATATTAAACCATCCTGCTGTTGCATTCGGTTTCACATTAAGAGTTTTCAGTGTACTCTAGTAGTCCAGATGACATTTTTTCTAGAATTTTAGTAAATACTTTTTTTACCCTCCCCCCCCCTCTGGAGGATCAGGGATTTATGGAATTTGAGATACGGCCCAGTCAGTTTTTAAGTCAAGTCCCTTCTGTCTGGACAAGTGTCTGGGAACAAGGTAAGAGCAGAGAGATTTGGCAGATACCAACAGCCATTGAAATAAAAAGCATGTTGTCTTCCTGAATACATTATGCTAAATCTGCATGTAAATGAGAAATGTATAAATAGAATTGGGCATTAACTGACATTAGATATTTTTTTTAATGGGGAGGAGGCGGGGGATGTTGTTATTAAAAGAGTTAAATTCTAACATCTGTTTTTAATTCTACCAGCTTATTTGTCTGTTTATACCTACAGGCTTTCAAGACATCATTCAACACTGCTAATTAAAACTGACAAGTTTTGTTCACTGCAGTGCTTTCTTCTATCCCTGCAAGCCACTTATTCATGTCAGTGCTGTCATTGCAGGTGACACTGCTGCTTGATGGAGAGATGACAAGGGACCAGAGTGCCTCCCCAAGGGCTGAGAAGAGGTTCACCTTGTCCCCTGTCAGACAGAGGAAGGAAGAAGTGATGGATGGCAGTGACCAGTGCTCTGTCCACAAGCCTTTGTCCCATCTCCAATTTTCTACCGTGGCTGACTTAACACAAATCCATGGCAATATTCTCTAGCATATTTCTAAAATGCCACAGAAATGGGACTCCAGTGTAAAAATATGATCCCAATTATATTTGGAGAAGACATGCCACGTTACAGACACACAAAGACACACATTCTTCTTTTTCTTAGCAGTAAGAGCCCCATCCACAGTCATGCCCTAAGGAAACTTACTATTTGTGCTTCAGTAAATACAGCCTAACGCTGATCCAAGAGAGGAGAAGTGCATATGCAAGTAGCCTGTGCCTACAAAACCACTTGCAGAAGTGGTTGGTTTGATTCACCTCAAGGAGGAAACCACAAATGCCATCAAGTTTATTCATTGCTTCGAGTTCTGGACTTGAGCATTTTTAGACCATAGATATTACTATGTAGCCATTTACATACATTTTTCTTTAAAACAAACAAACAAAGCTAACTACATGCCACACGGAGAATACTGGTGGAAGGTCAAGCAAGCATGCCAGGGACAGCCCACTATAAAATCCCAGTTTCTGAACTCTTTACATCATACATACTTTTCACTGTCCTGGGAAGCTGGGCAGGGAGAAATCAAATCAACTACAACAAGGGCAAGCGTAGAGTCTTGCATCTGGGAAAGAATAACCCCAGGCAGCAGTACAGGCTGGGGAAAAAGGCTGTTGGAAAGCAGCATAGGGGAAAGGGCCCTGGGGGTCCTGGTGGGCAGCAGGATGATCATGAGCCAGCAATGTGCCCTTGTGGCCAAGAAGGCCAGTGAAATCCTGGGGTGTATTAGAAAGGGTGTGGTTAGAGGGTTGAGAGAGGTTCTCCTCCTCTACTCTGCCCTGGTGAGGCTGCCATCTGGAATATTGTGTCCAGTTCTGGGCCCCTCACTTCAAGAAGGACAGGTTGCTGCTTTAAAGAGTCCAGCACAGAGCCACAGAGATGATGGAGTAGAGCATCTCCCTTACAATGAAAGGCTGAGGGAGCTGGGTCTCTTGAGCTTGGAGAAGAGGAGGCTGAGGGGTGATCTCATTAGTGTTTATAAATACATAAATGGCAAGTGTCAGGAGGCTGGAGAAAGGCTCTCTTCTGTTATGTCCAATGATAGAACAAGGGGTGTAAGCTGGAGCATAGAGGTTCCACAGAAACAGAAGGAAAAACTCTCTCACTGTGCGGGTGACAGAGCCTGGAACAGGCTGCCCAGAGGGGTCTGGAGTCTTATTCTCTGGAGGCATTGAAAACCCTCCCAGACATGTTCCTGTCTGACCTGCTCTAGGTGGTCCTGATCTGGCAGGTGGATTGGACTAGATGATCTTTCAAGGTCCCTTCCAACCCTTAACATCCTGTGATTCTGTGCAAGCAGGGCATCCCCAATGCAACAGGCGTACGGGCGATGGCTGTGATCCCCCGTGGGCTGAACAGACACTCCAGGAGAAAACCCACAGAGGGAATGAGTCAATGAGTAGCTGTGCACAGTGTGACTCACTTTTTGCTCCTCCACCAGTTTCACAAGCAGATAAAAGCTGGTTTTTTCCTCCTTTTGGATCGACCAACACACTTTCAAGCATATTTTTCAAGTTGTTTCAGTCTGGAAGAGGCCTTTTGTTACTCAGATGTACTGTGCTCGGTACCTGGGGGCCTGGCTCCCTGGGTGAGGTGTCTAGACAGCTCTGCAGTGGAAATAACAACTGCACAGCCCAGCACTGTCTTGAATCCCCCAGTTTCAGCAGCAGGAGTAATTGCACGCCCCGGGTTGCCGTAATCAAACACATCTGTTGCATGAAAATTATCCACAGCCAACTTGAATGCAAAGCACAATACGCCAAATTATCTGCAATCTCAAGATCAACTTTACCCCCTAAAATACTACATTAAACACCACACATCATAACATCACCAACACGGCTTCAATCGCTCCAAAGCTCCCATGAAATTCAAACAGATCTAAAAATCCCCTTTGAAGAGAGATGGACTTACATCAGGAATGGTAGCTTTAACAAGTATTCCAACAACTACTGGCACTGCATGCTAGGAATATAAAAATTATGTATTCCAAAGACTTTCAGAAAACAGATTGAAGCACTTCTCTCAATCCTCTAAGAAGCAAGAACAGTTGTAAAGAAAACAACTGTTAATTTAAGGCAGTTTTTAGCTTCATTTGTCTATAGCTACACTTTCATAGCTCAACACACAAAAACATTATGACAGATATGCAAATCTGGTATTTTCAGGAAAGAAAGGTGAAATCCCTATATATGAAAGGTTGAAGTCTGATCTTTAAAAGAAGCCTGCAGCTGGTTTCTGTCATCTTTCTTTCTCTCCTTGATTCAATAAGCAGACTCACAGCTTAAGGAAAGGGATGATTTTGTCCACATGAGGAAAAGAACAACAGACCTCCCCAGACAGAGCCAAGTAATCACCTTTTTTTCTCTGGGAAAACACTCTGGCACTTTGCAAAAGGAGAAAAGAAGAGATGGAAGAAGTAAAAATCAGGCTCCTCAGGTTCTCAGATACAAAATTTTCTAACAGGAAAAAGAAATAAAAAGTGGAAGGAAAAGAAAAATCATATACAAGTATTTCCCACTAATTCATATACACTTCAATGTGTTTCCTCATCTAGTCTAACTCTGGCACTGATCTTTCCATGGTTACTTAAGTGGAAGAGTTTTTTGTAACTTTTCCTCTGCAAAATAAAAGTAAATACTCTTTCTTCTCACTTTTCCTCCTCATGTTTGTAAGATGACTGTCATGATTTTCTCCATCCTCAGGTCTAAGAGATACCATTTACCTATTAATACTACATTCCTCAGGTCCAATAGGCTAAAAGTACATGGAAACAAAAAATACATTCATATACTTATAAATATATATATATTTCAATTCACTGTTTTGGGATGAGCCTCTGAATTACTCTTTCAAAGATAAAACAGTTGATGGCACAGAGTGTCACAGCCTTCAGTTGTAGGGTTATTTCTCAGTGCTGTGGCTCTGCTCTAGCACGTTCCCTCCTCCCAGCCAGTGTAGCTGGAGGGCTGTAATAAACTAAACTCTCCACGCAACACCAACCAGGACATCCATCCACAAGCAGAAGTGTAGACAAGTGCATTCGCTTGCTAAAACTAAGCTCTGCAGCCGCCTCAAAAACTCAACTTACGAGGCTTGCACCGCAGTAAACCCAACCAAACAGGGCCCAGAGAAGCAAGTCTGCAAGACAAAACCTCCGGAGCAGCGAGAGCTCACACCTATGGAGGTAGGCAGCACATCCACACAGAAACCTCAGAGCAGGTTGCTATGAGCCTGTCCATTAAAAAGAGTTAACAGCTGCAGCAAGTTCCTTAAAGAGATCATTGTGAACATTTGAAATGCATCAAAATTAACAGTAATTACAATTCCATCACAAAATCCTCACAAACAAAACATTCCATCTAGAGGAGGCAATAGAAAAACCAGCAAAGCACTTCTTTTTAGCAGTGCTTTGGGGATGTGAATGCTCTGCATTTTCTTTTTAAATGTTGAGTTGCCTAATTGAAATGCAGCTCATATAGCACCCAGCCTTACTTCTGGATCACTAAGAAATTGGTCCGATTTGAAAATGTCAGGATCTGGTTAGCAATTCAAATGACCACGGTTGTAATTACAGCTTTTCATGTTCCAGCATGTTGCACTGCATCAAAACTGACACAAATGCCTGGTTTTATAATATCACAGCATGGAAATAAATGTCCAAAATGATATGAAAATGTACTAGTAAGAGATTAATAACTGTTCTTCGAGGAAGAAAGATGGCTCCTTTCAACCAGTGTATTTAAAAAAAAAACTCTTCTCTGATAGCATCTCTCTTTGAGGGAAGCTGAATGATATTATCACTCATAAGCTATAATCATTTCTGTCAGTACCAGTCAGAATATTTGAAGGAAAAGAGGAGGAGAAACAGGGAAGGGGTTGGGGGGAAAAACAGTGCAATCTTATTTATAAGTCCAGAGAGATACTACTTAAAGGTTCCCCTCCAGCATTTTGTTCTCTCTCCCACCCAGCAGACTAGAGCATATTTCAAGTGGTTTATTTTGATCATAAAGTGGAGGAACTATGTGGATAGGGAGCAATGCATCATGAGTGATGTGCTCAGCTCTACAATCTTTGGTACCAATGTGTCGTTTTGAAATATGGGCCTACAGCAATATGTGTAAGGGAAACTTTTTTCTTTTTTTCAGAGAAGAAGGAGGAAGAAAGGTCTTTTGAAGTCTAATGTGCCCCCAGAAGTATGTTTATGAAATAAAATAAAGCAAGCAAAGTTCTCTTGTGCAGCAGCCAAACCACATACCAGAGTCACTCAGCTGCCTTCTAGCTATAGAATGGTTTAAGCAGAGATCAACACTTGGCATTTCTGCCTTTTGCAGAAAGTGTACGGGGTGAAGATACCTTCAGCACATCCCACGAGCAGCATCAGCCCTATTTTGTCATCTGATGGATCACACGACACACTCTGATCACACACATGAGAGAAAGCACAGTGAGTAGTCTGGTGCAACATCCTCACAGGCCAACCTGACCCCTGAGGAAGGTCTGTGCCTTCTCTGCAGTCTCACATTTCCTTTTTGCCTGGTTAAGACGTTGGGTGTCCAAGTGTTCATCCATCAAGTTAAGACAGAGATGTGCTGGACAGCATCTCCAGCTCCACCCTCAACGGCGTTGCTATTTTCTGGGGTTTGTTTGTTTGTTCTTGGCAGTATCTACAACATTCCCTGTAATTCGTCAAAGAACAGGGGGGTGCTGCTAGAGCTGCATGTCCCTCAGCATGTCACCCCATCATAACCTGTTCCTGAATTTTATATTATCCAGGCCTGCGGTCTTTTTTTGACACTCCACTCCTCCAAGATAGATGTTCTTGAAATCACCCTGGGAAGCAACCAGAGAGCTGACTGAGAATTGACCACCCTGATCACGTGAACAAGGAGGGGAGAGCAGGAGAGGCTGCTGGTTTGATCCACTTGGTCCTGCAGCTCACTGGGGCACAAAATACCTGTCCAGGGAAAAGCCTGTTTCCTCCTGTAACAGTGCTAGCTTAGGCCAGAGTAAAACGTAACAGAAGTGAAGCAGATAAACCAATAGTTACTAGGCCACTTAGGGGAAAAAAAAACCCACAACCAACAAAAACAAACAAACAAACAAAAAATCCCAGACTCAAACAGGTAAGCTCCTGCCTTGCCAAGAGAGAAAACACTCTGCAGGAGATTGTCACGTGCTCGGTACCATGAGAAAACCATACACTGATGCTCTTGAAGCCATAATAAGAAGAGAAAAAACCCTAAACGAGTGAATCTCCAGGTTCCCACCTTATATATTAGGCCCTTTAAGCATTGGTTTCAGCATCAGAAACATGTCCTCGTCTCTGCCATTGTCTTCTGCCTCAATTTTCCCAATTCTAAAACAACTAGGCACATTTTTCTGCCTTAGTGGTGTATTTAAGAGAACCAAGCACTAGGGTTTCTCTTACAACAGAAGGCTACAGTATTTTCTCTATTGATCCTCTGTAAAGTATAGCTGCCACAGAGACAAACAGAAGCAATCCAACGTAGTGAAGTTTGCCAATACACAGGAAAATCACAGCTAGAGAAGCTCCTGCCCTATCACTTTCTACTGGGCAAAAGGTGCCAAGAACTCAAATCCTTAAGTGAGCAGACAGGAGACATGACTTTAATACACTGTCAAGTCACCAACACCCAGCAATATCCCAGCCTTCCCACACTAGGCTACCGAGCTAATTCTACAACTATTTGTTTCCCTGCCTCAAGGAATGCAAATTTCACTAAAGAATTCAAAACTGTATCCTTACAGAAATATGCCTTTTACTACTGGAGGTGTAATAATCATATATCCTTTCCAATTATTGCAGCTTAAGGAAGATTGTGCAGCCTTACCTTAATTAATGCAGCTTAAGAAAGATTGTACAGGAGCCAGCACTTCATCTAGCTCATTACCTGGTGGAATTTATTAGGCACATCCTCACCTTTAAACAAGTGGGCATATTTTATCTGTATTTTCTGTAAAATCTCAGCTGCACTGACCCACAGTGATAACCTGATCAAAACTTCCAGACCATCGCTATGTGGTTTGACTGGACTATGGATTAGACTTGAAAGAGCTGTAAAGATATCAGGAAATGAAAGATATGTGTGTGCTGGGGGAAGATTGCTGCACACTGTAAGCAAGGCCAGATGTCAAAGACTTCCCTGGGCTGCAAGTCCTCTGTCACCAGGCACTACATAAACTCAGCTAGCATCTTTTTTCCCCCCAGAACTTGTTTACTGCAAATGCCACACTTTCCAGGATTTTGAATCCAACTTCTGTGTCACTGAAAAACTAAAATTCAAACCTCTCATTTACATTTAGTGAGAACATGACAAGAAACAACAAATACATAGAGAAAACACTCAAGACTTAGTGGCATACAACGCATGAAGCAATTTCAAGCGGCAGGAGAAATTGGCTGTCTACCTCATTTTGCCCCAACTACAAGAGGTGTTAATACTCCCTATCGCCCCGAGAAAGTTTTCCAACATTTTCAGAAGGGAGGCAAGTTTTTCAGGTGACTGACTGTTAACTTCATGGCTCCTTCCAGAGCTGAGAGGAAGGGAACTACAGCCAAGACTGCAAGCTCAAGCTCCAGCGTAGCACGGTACAGCATTATTGCTATGCTCAAGGCAATTCTTTCATACTCTCTTGGCAAAGAAAAGTCTTACTGTGGTGTGACACAAACTGCCATAAAACTTCACCTCTCCGTTGCTTAAGAAGTTAATCAAAAGTATACTAACCAGTGACTACACAGGCAAAATAACTATTAATAACTATTAATAGTTATTTTATATGTATTTTAAATATATTTCTATATTTTTAATAAATATATAAAAATTAATAACTATTCCATCACAAGAAAAAGAAAAAAACCCCAAGATTTTCATTTAGGTAAAATCCACATCTTACACAGTTTGTAAATGTACTTCTCAGTCTGCAAACAGGCTTCTTTTGTCCAAAAAATCAAAGTCTTTTTCTACAGCTGAGTTATCGTAACTTACTGATTGAAGACAGAAACAAGGAGCTCTGGTGAAGCAATGGGACTATGCAGGAGGAGGAATGCTCATCTGGCACAAGATTATTTAGAGCATTTATTGTCTTTAGCACATGGAAAGTAATAATAAAAAGAAGTTGTAGAGTCATTTGGAATCCATTTCTGGTAAGAACATTTTGGTGAGGATAGGAGCTCATAAATTCATACTCGGACAAAGAACCAGTGCACAGAGGCTTACAGCAGATTATGAGATATCTACATGCTCTCTGATTCTTCTTCTTCCACCCTTGTTTTTAGATGTCCAAGTAAAAACAGCCAATCTCAGTTTTAAGAAAATATTCTCAAAGTATTCAAAAAGTATTAAAAAGTAGAGATTATCCACTTCTAAAACAAATTCACAGCATTCTTCATTTGTTTGTTCTGTTCTGACTCCCTCGATGCCGGTGAGCATTGTGCTGCAGCAGCAAAGCCAGCAGGATTCTGGGTTGCATCAACAAGGGCATCACCAGCAGAGACAAAGAATGATTATTATCCCACTGCTCAGCACTGGTCAGGCCACACCTGGAATACGGGGTTCAGTTTTGGTCCCTGCTGTACAAAAGAGATGTGGACAGATGGGAAAGGGTCCAGAGAAGGACCACCAAGATGACCCAAGGCCTGGGAAGCTACCATCTCAGGAAAGGCTGAGAGAACTGGGTTTGATCAGCATTGAGAACAGCAGGTTCGTGGAAGACCTTATGACCATGTCTCAGTATTTTAAGGGTAGCTACAAAGAAGATGGAGACTCCCTTTTTACAAGGAATGATGTGGAAAAAACAAGGAGTAATGAGTACAAGGTCCTCCTGGGGAGATTCTGACTGGACACAAGAGGAACATTTTTCACAATGACAACCAACAGTCATTGGAACAATCTCCCCACGGAAGGAGTGGAGCCTCCAACATCAGACTCTTTTAAGATTCGCCTGGACAGGAGCTGGGCAGCTTGTCTGACTGTCACAATCAGATTCATCAAAGCATTCCTCTCAACTGCAGTTTTTGAAAAAGGTAAGCACAGTATCTTCTGCAATTAGACGGGGAGGCTGGTCACAGATCAGGGACTGATTTCTTGGCAGTTTCTAAGATTTCTTCTTGGGAAAGGAGACTGAAGAGGATAGAGACAGAAAAACCTACACAGCAGAAACTAACTCCAGGAACACAATCTTCTAGTCCATCTCTTTGCATTGGTGTTGATACTAATGCCTCAGGACAAGGCAAGCAGGCATGAGAGAGACAGGAGCATGAATTTATGAAACAGAGGTGACCTGGTCAATGAAAGCTCTTGTTCTGTTCCCTCTTCCTTCTATTCCAAGCCAATCTAGGTGCACTAAAATCAACATCCTGCTGAAGTTTTAAAGGCCACTAACTCCTGTGCAGACAAAATTCTCTTCAGTTCTTCCTTATTAGAAAAAAAATAAATACAAAACCCAAACCCTTGTCCCAGGTTAGTAGCGACTTGAAAGAAAAAATAAACAAAGTTGACGATGGCTCCTTGCAGCTTTGTATGACCCTGAACATAATGCTATCATTTAGACCAACAAATATGCTACCACATATTTAAGTAAGGAAAAAGAAGCACATTACTTAAGTGAAGGATTCTTTTTTAGTACAGAGTGCCAAAAGCTGAGCTCCTTCATTCAAACTGGCCCCTCTGGCCAGGTCCTCAAAGCTGCTGGCTGTGTGCAGCAGGTGACTCTCCTTCTCCCCTTCTGATTTGGGGCTATGTCTGTGACCATTATTTTGTCACCAGAAACCCAAGAATAAAAACAATATTCGTTGGAAATAAAAATAAAATACCTCCTTAAAAAGAAGTCAGTCTTATGTAAAACAAAACCAAGCTAGAAATTCTGAGGTTTAAGCTATGAACTGTTGGAGCAGAGACTTTTTCCATACAGCTCTCAGCACAAAAAGGACCCTCTACATGATGGAGGCTCCTCAGTGTGAGTTACAAACATTAATAGTAGTAGTAAATAAACAAAAGAGCAAATAAGCAGACTGGATTCCCAGTAGATGAATACAGTCTAACAATTTACAGTGAACACATGTTTGAAGTCAACTTCAAGTAATATGCTAACAAGAATTGTGTGCATCTGTTTCAAGTTCCCTGAGAATAACGCTGTCAAAACTGAATTCAAATGTTTCAAAGCTACAGAGAGACTGAACATGTCTTTGACTAATTAAAGTCAACCACGTGGCTGAGGTTACAAGCACAGCCCTTTGGACATACGCAAACTCTGGCTAAGGTCGCTTCATCCAGCAAAATAATGAATGTCTGTGTTCAAAAGGCATGAACAATATATTTTTTTAATTAACTTATTGCTGGATTGAGGGAGATTTATGGAGTTATTTGAATTTTGGAAGACCCAAAACAGCACTCTTCAGTCATAATACTACAGAGACATAACAATACACAAGAAAGTTTTAAAAAACAACAAAAAAACCCAACCCAGGTCAGCATTAGAGCCTCAGCTGAATTATTAACAAGGCATTTGATATGAAAACAACCTAATTTTACTAAAGAGTACCAACTAGCTTTAATTTTCATTAAAATTCAAATAGAAAAAAAAGCAGATTTAACTCTGCTTTGAATACATTATTACTGAGGCTACTGCATCTTCCAAGTTCCTTATGTAAATTAGAGATGTTCTTTTCCTAGGCCAAAAGTAAAAGGGGAGTAAAGAGTCAGACCTGGTCTCTGAACAGAAAGTTCAAGGTGCTGCCACAAGACAAAAGTTTTTTCCAGTCTTCATTTTTCTGTTATTCAATATCAACATGGGAAAATTAAGATCATGCTACAGAAAATAAAGATTAGGATTCTCAGACTGCACTACGCAGAAAATCAGATTAGCATAGTGACAATGGATTCAAATTGGGAATCCACCAGTAACGGTGCTGTAGCAGACAGGAGGTGCTGGGCAAGCTTAGCCAGGGTGTGCAATCATCATCAACTGTCCCTGCACCAACAGCTCTGCTCCTCAGAGCAATCGCTTCCCTCCGGGCGGGGGCCTCTGGGTATCACTGCAATATAAAATAAATGGGTAGGTGAGAAACTGACAGTTTTAAAGACCATTATTTTCTTTGCAAAGCATGGAAATCCCTGCTAAAGCATTCCCTGCGGGATCCGTTCCTGTCTGAAGAGAGATTTACTCACTGTCCCAAATGACTAAAGGCAATTCATTTTTTTTTAGCATAGTGGCATTAACAAACTCAGACACCTACTCAACGAAAAAACTCTTCCTATGTCATAAATTTAAAAAAAAAAAACTAAAATGGAATTAAAAAAGAAACATTTTACCGGACACTGATCTGCTGATTGTATGAGTAAAGCTGATCAGTGTAATTACAGAGTTTAGAAGTGTGTGCTGTGGACCCACAGATCATCCCAGACAATGCTTCTCTAGGTGCCAGCTGTGTTTCACATTTGTTAAACTAGAGCTTTCTGTGCAGATCTTTTTAAAATAATACATTGGTTTCAAATTATTCTAATTCAATTATATAAAAATAATTGGAAGAAGTTTCCTACCATTTGTTTTCCGAACATTCTGTCAAAAGTTGGCAGTTTTGAAGAGGAAGCACAATAATCTCATGTGTTGTGGGGCTTTGTCAGCAAAGGGCTGGCTTTGGAATGCAGAGTCTCACTCAGTCACCTCGAGAAAGCCAATCAGCAGCTTACTGGACTACTGTGACAGGGACATTATCTCCACCGTGTCACATTTTAGCATTAATGTGTAAGGCTGCCCAAGGATTTTAACCACAAACACATTGTTGGGGTTTAAAAAGCCCTAAAAAATAACCAGTGAGGTACCCAGCTGCCTCACCTAATTAACCAGGAACAGACCAGGAGGTACCACCATCACTTCTACAGAGAGCAATTTAAAGAGAAATATGGAAGGGTCACTGTGACAGCCTTTTCCCTTTTTCACTCTTTAGCAACATTCTACCTAAGGCTTCCCAGAAATTCACGGCCATCTGTCCGGATGGCACCCACCTGCTCTCCAGGCCACGGGCCAGCTTCTCTAGGGCACAGCTGCCAAGACTGGGTGGCTCGGAACGCAAAGCCAGCACCTGAATTCCCTGCCATCTTGTCTCATGGCCCTTCCTCCACCATCTCGATGAAGGCAAGAGTAGCTGCACAAGAAGAGGCCAGAAGTCCATGGGAGGGCTCTCTGGAAGAGGAGGCTGAGGGGAGACCTCATCACTCCCTACGACTCCCTGAAAGGACATTGTAGAGAGGCTGGTGCTGGGCTCTTCTCTCAGGTGATTAGGGACAGAACCAGAAGGAATGGCCTCAAGCTGAGACAAGGTAGGGTTAGACTGGACACTGGGAAAAAATTCTTCACGGAAAGGGTAGAGAAATATTGGAATGGGCTGCCCAGGGAGGGGGCTGAGTCCCCATCCCTGGATGTGTTTAAACATCGCTTGGATGTGGTGTTGGGGGACATGGTCTAGGGGTGAACTTGTAGAGTAGGGCTGATGGTTGGACACGATGATCCCAAGGGGCTTTTCCAACCTGAGTGATTCTGTGATTAACACATGCCTTAAAATGAAGCAAGAGCATGAAGAGGTAAACAATTACAGAATAACCTGCTCAACAAAAGCCTGGAAACATTTCAGTTGCAAACAGTTCATTTGGAAACATGCACATGGGCTTCTCTGCAGAAAGGGCTATAAACCCTGGGGTGAACCCTCTCATTTAAAAATGAAAATGCCTCAGTGCTGTTTAACATGTAAAGCAAATTAAAGCCACTCCAGCTCTGATACAGCGCCTGCATAGAGAGGTTTAATGCATTTAATACACAGTTGAAATTAATTTGGAACTACTTTTGTGGGTTGTTTCCTGTGTTTTCTTATCTCCACAATGGAAACAAGCTTTGAAGTGAAATATTTTATTGCCTGATTATTAATAGGGATGTAAACACAACTAGTTCTGTAGCTTCATTCCTGTGAAGATTAAAATCCTAAAGAACAAACACTACTGCTTAATTTTCATGCCTGTCCCTGGAAGTCTTTACACATTGCCCTCATCCTAATACAAAACACTGCACAGAGAAACAATCTGCAAGACTAAATAGTTCACTGTAAGTCACAGGTAGGGAACCTTTGGACTGGAAAAGTGACACAGCCCTTGGTGAAGATAGTACACAGGACCACAACTGCCCCAGCTCCTGACGGAAGCCAGTTCCACTGGCTAAGGAGGTAGGTGAACTTTCATGGGATGAGGAAGAACTGTAAACCACCTCTCACTCAGGGTTAAGGATTCGGTGAGGAAAAGAGCAGTAAAGCGAGAGCAAGATGTAAAGCACAAGTCTTGTGAGGAGCAGCTGAGGGATCTGAGCATGCTCAGCCTGGAGAAAAGGAGGCTCAGGGGAGACCTTCTAGCTCTCAACAAGTTCCTGAAAGGAGGCTGAAGCCAGGTTGGGGGTGGGTGTGTGTATGTGTCAGTCTTCTCCTCTTGTTCTATCTGTTGCTGCCTGGGAAACAGCCTCAAGTTGTGCCAGGGGAGATTTAGGTTGAATATTAGGAAAAACTTCCTCACTGCAGGAGTTGTCAAGCCCTAAAACAGGCTGCCCAGAGAGATGGTGGAGTCCCCATCCCCAGAGGGATTTAAAAGACATGTAGATGAGGTGCTGAAGGACATGGTTTAGTGGTGGGGTTGGCAGGCTTAGGTTAATGGTTGGACTCAATCTTAAGGGTCTATTCCAACTGAAATAATTCTGTTTCAAAGAGGAGGCTGTAGATTGTAGGAATTGCACCGAGAGGACTTGCCCTTGTGCTGAGTTTCATGCCACTGCTGAAGCAGTGAGCAACCAGGTAGAACGTGTCTACCTGTGCCTGCCCAGCCCCAGAGCCAGCTGACAGACAGGCTCCACATTGCTGGCACAGGTAGAGCTTGTGTTAAAAATTAGCCTCAAGGCTAACAGCAACAACACAGGACAGATCAGAACACACAAGATCACCAAGCAAAGCTGATGCAGTTCCAATACACACACAGGGGTCCTCTGAGGAGGTGAGATCCAGCCAGCACATATAAATGTGACTGACCTTTTTTGGCAGAGAAGAGAAATTTGTAAATAAATTTGATTTCCCCAGTTATATGGCAAACAAATGTGCCAATTTTGAAACACATTTGAACACCAAGTACAAAACAAATGCTTTCCAGTGCTGAATAAGGACTTCTATCCCATTTGGAAAGAGAAAAATAAATCCCACCAAAAAAATTTTTTAAAAAATCCCAAACACCTCATCCTTATTCTGCTCAGACACCAAAAATGACTTAGCTTCTCTCCACTTTTCCTTATGACTTCATCTTTGTTTCTCTCTTGAGATGCTTCCTCCAACCCTTCTCACCCCAAACTCCTGTCCAGCTCTGACAGCACAAGGCCAGAATTCCCAAATACAGTCAGAGTTGTCCGGTCAGCTACAGCACATTTCCACAACCAGAAAGTAATGTTGATGTGAGCTCAAAGCCAGAAACAGCAGCTAGCCTAAGTTCACTAAGCTCCACCAAACTCCATAAGAACAGAACAATGCTGACTTCCACCAGCTGAGCCCAACCTCTTCTGACAAGAGGGGCCAGCGACTTCACATCAGAGGATTTAATGTTCAGTAATATCAGACCACTCAACATTTGCATTATCAGGTGCATTAGCCAACTATACACACAAGGCAAATTTCTTGTTTGTTCCATGCAGTAGCTACCATTATTTATGGCTGGATTTCAGCTCCTTGCTACATATAACTAACTGAGCTTTATAAACACCGCTCAAATGCTTCAACAGAAAGGCATTTCCTATCACAGTTTATTTGTGAAAGATGCAGGAGCTCTGAAGAATGCCTTTATATTTGTAGTTCTAGTCATGGAAAAAGCCACACTGAAAGTCTTGCTGCAATTGTTGACGCTTTTGGGCAGCAGGTCAAGTACACAAACTCACCCCAGTCATTTTTAACAGTCTCACAATTCCACAGCATCGCCTCGACCCTCCCCTTCCTGCAGCCCCTCCGCAGGACTCCTTGCAAGCATCAGAAAAGGGACGTACAAGTGCCCTTACTAAGCAACTAAGTTCTCCTAAAACAGAGCAGGGGAAGGAGAGGTTGCCACGAGGCACGGCCATAGCTCTCTCCACCTGCAGACAGGACAGAGAAGTCTCTGGGACTGTTCCAGATAGTTCAGTATCTACCCAGGGCCATTAGCAGGTAGCTCAAAGCCAGTGAGGCTCATCTGATGTGCAGCCAGTACTGAACTGTGCTCTCAACCCCCAGGATAAAGAAGGCAAAACCATGGCTCTCCCCTCAGCCTTCCTCTCAGCTCCGCTCCCCATCCTTTGACGGGACAAACAGAGTTGACCTTAAACCACCTTTGACAAAAGGTCAGTTGTGGGATCTTCACTCACTTCTTGAAGAGGCAGCAAAACTCCAATGCACTCATTCCAGAGCTGCCTGCTGAGGAAGAGGTCAGCACACTCTTGAGGCCAGGATGTGTTTCTCATTCAGTGTAAGTATTGCTCAGTTTGTGCATAGTTTCCAGCAATCTCTGTATTTATCTCCCATTTGAAAACTCCCTGCACATTAAGCTAAATTCCTTCCATTCTTGCTATTTCCCCACTATAATTACATTACGGATTTCATAAGCTAAAGCTGTGAAAAGCAACAATCCACTCGATTTGAATGGGAGCAGATTACACTTGCTCAAAATTCTATAGAATTTGTTTATGTTTGCGTGATTTGCAAACCGTTGTAGGGAAAGCGGATTACTATAACCACTGTGTTTGTTTGGTTTTTAAAGTGCTTGTTTTTCCATCGTGTAGCAGATAACATCTGTAGTCATCATGCCTTAGTACGCTGAGCCTCCAAGACAGATAATTATAGCAGACACAGACAAGATAAGGCTTGTTGGAGTCTCAGATGATGCAAGCAGAAGAGTCTCCAGGGCTACAGTTTATTGGTACCCGGCTCCACAAGGTTTCACAAGTCCCAGAAAGACAACCTCTTGCCATTTTCCTTCAAGAACTTTTAAGTTCTCAGAAAAATCTTCTTCCTGACTTTTCATAGAAAAAAAAAAATTAAAATTCCAATGACACCTTCTTTCTTTCATGCCCTTATGAGAAGGGAGCATCCCTGCATTGGCAGGGGGGTTGGACTCAGTCTCCAGAGGTCCCTTCCAACCCCTACCATCCCCTGACTATAATTCTGTTCTGGGAAGCAGGGGGAGAATCACAGGTCAGGCAGGGACTGAGGGCTGTGTGTGCCCTCCCGAGTCAGAATTCCGCTTTCCTGCATGCCGAGGACTTCACAGCCCCCCTTCCACAGTTGCTCTTTCCCCATCCCCTGTGGCACACGGATCTTTAGGTGATGCTCTTAAACAAAAGCTTCAGAAACCCTGCCTAGCATTCTCCCTTCTTGGAGCCATCCCCTATCAGAGATTGGTAAGGCTGCTACTTGAAGGCTTCCTCTGAGAATGAAATTACACCTGTGTAGTTAGGATGGAGAAAGAGCTCAGTTCCTGGTAGTAAAACCCCTTGCAAAGCACCTGTAATGACATGACCTAAGACAAAGATTTAAATGAATAGTAAAAAATAAAATAAGCTCACCAAGAACAAATTCCAGCATAGTGCATCATTTCTAGACACCCATTTTCTTCTGTGAAAAATCAGCTGCGTCCTGTCAAGTGACGTCCTTCAAAGGGTTAGCACTGCCCACAGAAAAACCAAGCAACTTTATCTAAGTCCCATTGGTTCTACAAAGTATGCAGAGCTAAGTTACTCCAGACTGCTAGAATAGCAACCAAACTCAGAGTGCAGAAGGTGCTACACTGTACAAAATCAGACACTGACCCAGGATATCCAGTACCCACAGAAGGGAAGCGGGGGGGCAGGCAGGAATCAGACACAAGAATGTACAAACCCTCTCTTTTCTAAAGGTATAATAAAGCAATTGCTGAAGTATGAACTAAACCCACCAAGCATTAAGGCAGCAAGCAAGCCACTTAACTGAACACAAGTCATTTCTAAAAGCACTGCAAAGCAGGCCTTGAGTTTATCATTGTACCTAGAGCTT
>JANVCC010000094.1:2082461-2194354 GCA_025345505.1 Todiramphus chloris collaris | reverse complement strand
AGCTTCTCATTGTATCTATGTACTGTATGAGCTTCTCATTGTATCTAGATAGGTCTCTAAACATGACACCCAGCGAAACGCGAGGGATTCCTGGTAGAAGCTGAGACATGTTTCATCTCTCGCTAGAAAAACAAACAAACAAAAAAAAATCAGAGAAAACCTGTGAAAGTGAAGGAGCCTGTTGGCAATGGTGTTGCCAATCAGACTGTCAAGGGGCAGCGTGCCAGAAGGCATTTTGCTACAGCTCCACACTAGGAGAGGCCAGAAAGGACCCCAGAGCACTGCACTGTAACGCAGCGAGGGCAATGGTTTCATCACCTCCTGGGATACCCCTGGGCTAGGGCTGCAACAAACTCACACTAACAACAGTGTCTTCTGGGTCAGGCGTAGGACTTCTGTCCTCTGTGGTTTCAAACAAATCCATTTGTACTTGTACTCCTCAGAAATTAGAAACAATGGTTTGTACCTTTCTAAACCTAACAGGCAACATAAAATTTAATAAAAATACAATAATCTAAAGTTTCCCCCTAAGATTAAAGAAAGCAACCCAGGAGAAAGCTCCATTACTTAGTGTGGTAACCTGCTACAGCTCCTGCCTTTTATTCTGTTCATGTCTTATTATGATCGTTTGGATTCCGCAGCCTTTCCTCCAAGGAAATACTTCATCTGAAGGGTGGAAATCTAGTGAAAATAAAGATTAATGTATAACACACACAGAAAGTGTTCCTTCTAAGTAGTATCTCTAAGGACTACATTTTCACTTAAGACACCCCATTCTTCCCTGTAGAGAACCTGAAAATTTTGACTAAATATATGCAGCCCCACTGGATACAGCTTGGCTTGGAAATCTCATTTCAGTAATCATAAAGCCATTAATATATGAGAAGAACTGTATTACTACAGTAATACTGTGCCGGCAGAAGTAATTGCACATTAGTTAGCATATAGTCCTTGTAAGAAATGTTCACATTACTATACAAATTGCCTTTTCAAACCTAAAAATTAAGCTTTTAGTCTTCCTTCTAATAGCAACAGTACAGGTCCTTGGTGCATTTCAAATGGCTTAAGAATCAACTTCAATTCCCCAGAGTTTTAAATGACTTCAAGCTTGACCCAGCAGTTGAGCAAGAAACTAGAAACTGAGCAGCTCTAATTACAAGCAACTTTGTTAAAACAAATGTACTCGTCTGGGAAAAAAAAGTCTCGTATCCATTTCAAGAAACACCAGCTCAGAGGAGAAATTAGTCCAGCTATTCCCAGCACCTAGCAGTGGTCAAAACCACTAGAATAGAGAGCAATTTCTTGTGCTAAAGGACCTCTTAAAAATGTAATCCCAAATTCACTTTGCATATAGAAACAGGAGAATTGAACTCCGATAGCCAGTGCTGCCATAAGAATCAGAACAGCTTTCTGTGAGAGTCAGTATGTTCGAATTCAAACACCAGTAAGAAGGAAATGACATCTCTGGTCCACAGAACAAGGGGGGCATGGGGTGGAAAAAGCATGAACAAGACAGATGGGAAGGGAAGGAAAGCTGGTGGACGGGTTATTTGCAGTTTTCGTGGTGCAACAAAATGCCAAAGAAAAGCCACAATGTTAAGGTGGACAAAAAAAACCCCACATTTCAGGTGCTAATTAACATTTTAAAAACCTACCTCATCTGAATTAGGCTGACATTCAAGATAGGAAAAAGTCTCAATTGAAAGAGTAAGAGTTGAAATGATTCATGGAAGTTGATATAATTTTTTCCAGACTTTGGTCAACAATGGTACTATTTTGGAAAATAACCTTTGTTCTGACACTGCTACAGTTTCTTTGCTGCATAAAATATCCTTCCTACTATTACCTCCATTTAAAATAAATCCCTTTAACTGGCTTTGTTCCTAAAATGATGACCAAACACTCATTAAGAATTCTGAATTAAGTGTGACAGGGATTAACACCCACATATGATGAGAATGAATTTGTTTATTCTGTGAGACAGGGAACCAATTTACTGCACACACTGATGTTCTAAATTTAAATAAAATGTTCTAATTTATATGACAGAACTAAAAAAACCCAAACCTATCCAAGCAGAAACTACCATCTGATTATCTTAAATCACTTCCTATTTCTGCCATGGCCTCTCTCCACTTGCCCACCAGTCTGGTTTCTTCTTTTAACCAATCCCATTTTCAAAGTTGTTTTTCAGGTTGGGTTTTTGTTAGTTTCCCCACCACACACACCATGTTTTTCATAAATAATCTTAATATATGCTACCATTAAATGACAGCAGCCTCCTCAAATGACAGTCTCATTTATCATTAGAACTCGGAGATCCTTGAAACAATCTGATTAGAACAAATCATTAGCCTTTCCTACTCTAAAGAAGCTAAACCAAGCCATCCTCAGCTCAGAAAACAGGAGTCACCCATGAGGGATATGGTCAATAGTCAAAATATTGGCAGGAATGGCCTCAAAAGTCAGAAGATCTGCAGGTTCCCAGGGGCCACACTGCTGGTTGTTTGGGGACTCAAAGTCTGTCTCTAATCACAGGAAATGCTCTGTGAATCATCAGACCCTGATCCCATATGGCCATAACCTTTTCTTCATGCACAGCTTCATTCTTTATCTTCCTCGTTTCTGCATCTCAGATTCTCCTCCCTCAAGGATATTCAACTCCTCCAAGTAGAACATGGTTTAGCTCTTCTAAAGCACAGCCAGTATTTCAGACCTAGGTACCTACACAGATTCCTTAATAATTCTGCACAGGTAAAGGGAAGTCAAAGCACTGGAAGATATTCAGCATTTAAGACAAAAATTCTCCTGCTGCACTCAGCCTAACCTATACTGGGGCACAGGCCAGCAGGTAAATGGCTTTAATGTCTTCTAGTTATAAATCAGAGATGACAACTATTACAATGATCTTCTACCAAGTTTCCAGGGCTTCTGTCTCAGGCTGCAAAAGTTGCAAAGGAGCAGATCAAGTAAAACAATAGTGTCTTTTAATCCAGCTCAACAAACACCAAACCCCACAGTCCCCATAGACTCTTCATATCTTGCACTTGAAATAAAAACAGAAATGTCAATATGGAACAAGAACTTTCACATTTATAAAGGTGAGAAAAGTCATTCTTCAAGAAATAAAAATCAGTCCCTAACTGTAAGCCATGAGGGTGACAGGTTTATTTTTATCTTATACGTAAGGATAGCTGCACAGTCTCTTGTGGGCAGGCCCCACATTTACTCTGGCCACACTCCAAGCTAGCTGGAAAGCACATAACCATCGTAGCCTAGCCCCGAGTACAAATTAATAGTCCTTGTCTTTGAGCAAGGATTATCAGCTCAGTTTCAATGTGAGCTAACTCCGTAAGACAGTTTCCAACTCAGCAGTTGATCCACCTATGGCTGATAATCTCATCTGCCCCTAGACAGAGCTCTGATCCAGACGAAGGAGAGGAATTCCTGGACAAAACTGATTGTTTGCTCTTTGGAATAAAAGCCCTGTTTCTCAGCCCCAGTTTCTAACAGTTACACTCACTGTTAGCAATGGTTCCTGTCATCTCAACATCAGCATCAAAACTGAGATAGCCCCACTCCACACACACAAATGCAGGCAGACTATAAGAAGCCACACTTACCACTAGCACATGGTGAAGCACAGAAAAAAAATAAATGACACATGAAAGGCAGCTTCCCAGCTGTAAAAAATTCTCCTTTTTAATTCATCAGCTCATTCAACTGCTACATTGTATTGAATATGAACTGTAACAAAGTAAACACAAGTGTTTTACTGGACTAAATATGGAATAATTTGTAGCAATTTGATCCAGAAGACAATAATAACGGCCTTAATATCGCCTTTTCTGTTATTAGAAAGCACTTATATGATAAAAACAAAGTTTCTCGACTTTCAGTTATTCACCATTTGGTCCTAATGTACTTAAATGGAAAAAAATCCTTAGAGGTTTCAAAAAGCCTAAAATAGAGAAACATCTGCTAAAATTTAGGTGCAGCTGGTTAGTGAAGAGGTCCAATGCTAGAATGGCCAACATTTCAAGCTCCCTCTGCAATCAATAAAAGTGCTATTGAAAACGTCATGGAACAGGGTGAAGCATTTGCCCAGGTTCAAAGTGATTTCTCTTTTGTTTTGTTTTTTAAAGCACTAACATCTTTTGGTCATCAAAAGTTGAAGGGATTTTTTAATTTAGTGTCACACAGGTGTTCCAGCCCAAGTCCAGCCAGGCCAAGTCCCAGCCAGGCCAGAGCTTGCTGCTTTTCCAAAGCAGACAGAGCTGTTCCAGTTAGACAAATAAAGATGCCCAAAGCAGTTTAATTTTGGGTACGGGAGGCCTCCTCTATTTCCTGCTTGGTGGTGAAGCAAGTGCCACTATGTTAAGCCTATTCCCAGCATTCAGCTCTTTAACAACTCTATCCACGTTCATGCACAAAGGATCTTCTATGACATCACTACATTTTTTTCTTATTTGGGGAAAACCTGAATGGTATTTACATAAATTCATATGACATTAGGATAATTTTGGGGCAGAGGAGTGTAAATGTAGGCTACTACAGTCCTTATCCACTATGATGGGGGTGTTGGCCCTCTAAGCTATTGATTTTTTTTTTTTCAATTGAAATGAAAGGGACAGACAAGCTCCAGTTTTACAGAACAGCATCAGTCAGTAACCTGTACCTGGCAGGTAACACGCCTGTGGGAAGGGACACAGCCTGTTACAATGAGAATGTTCAACTTCTTACTGTACCCCAGAGCAATCTGAGCACACGCACACAAATAAAGTGAAAATACACGAGACTCAAGCAGCTTACAGCTTACATCAGCTACAGCTTACATCCACCTGCCCAACGCTATCCAGGGCCTGTAAATACAACACATATGATAAGTTACCTTAAATCAATTGAAAAATAGAGTTAAAGGGTTGATTTAACTAGGAAAAAGAGGAAGAGATATTAGATCCTTTGCCAGCGACCCACATCAACAACCAGAGCAGTTATAGAGATTGTCACGTTTCTAACGTGGTAAATTCAGTTTTTCTTGCACAGTTTGCACAGCTCCAAGCACTTCATCAATATCATTTAAACAATGACAATAATTCAGTTGTATGGTGTTTGGGTTTTTTGGTTAGTTTTTTAAGAGCATGATAAAACTCAAATAGTCCCTTATGTTTCTGCTGGTAGAGGCAAGGGGAAGGTTTAGTAACATAATTCACAGCCATAATGTGGTACACGAACCATACACTACCCAAAGATTGAGGTGGTTCTTGACTCCTAACTCTTGGGTTTTATATCCTGGCTGATTGCATCACAACAAACATCTCCCAAAAAAACCCAAACCAACAACACAAATGTGCTCTAACTACATTTGTGCACAAGACTGCTAAGAGTCTAGAGCAGTAAGTAAAGTAACACATGAGCAAATAAACCACAAGCTGGCTGTACAGAAACGGTGTTGGAGCCAACTGTGATTGAGTGTGTCCTGGTCAGTCCCTGTGCCTTCAACACAGCCATCGACACAGCCCATGTTAGAAGCACTTAGAATATTAAGAAATATTTTTGTTGCCTTCCCATATTTTAGGAAACCGTTGACCTAAAGCATTAGAGTGTGTTTTCAAAACAGGGATGTACTTTTTATTGATCCTTCACAAACTATTTGTGCTTACTATACGATCTCCTCAAAGACACTGTTCAAGCATGGAAGTCAAAAAGCTAACTCAACTTTGAAACATACTCCCTCCCACAGAAGAGACCCAAAACCAAGAACAAATCCCACACTCTGAGCTTTTATGCAACTTATTAGTCAGATCACACACAGTTCCCTCAATCAAAATACAATTTTCCAGAAGATAAAATGTTTGTCCAAGTTGTATAGATATCAACAGCTTCTGCTTTACACGGTCACTTGAAACATAATGGACATGACTGTGAAGAACATCACCATGTGCTTGCCCTGTTCCTGTACTCACCCCAAGTGTCCATCACAGGGCTGTGCTAGAGACAGCACAAACACAAGGAACCTTCCATTACTTCTAGTACGGTCCCAAGTTGATGGTTCCCCTTCAGGGAAAACCAGTGGAAAAAGCAGAAAGCTGAAGATACTCAGGATAAAATGTATTTCTTTGCTGACTTTTCAATTTAACCGTGGTGGACTGTGGCAACTATTTTTATTTTTTAATTAGTTGGGTCAAAAGAAAATGGCTTGTCACAGTTAACCTTAGTGCTGCACAATGCATGTCTGTGAGCGCAAACACTACCCAGAATATCCAAGTGACTTCTAAAAGACTTTTATGGATATTCTGCTCTCAAAGGATGCTGGATGAGATCAATGGATGCCAACCGAGATCATTATGTATGACTTACCTTGCCCATTTCCTTCCCTTTCTGCCTTTGAGGCTCTTTTAGTGCACTGAATGTCTTTCTGGGGAATTTCATTTAATATCTTGGCAGCATACTCAATTCCTCCTGTCAGATCCTTGAGGCAGTCCTATAAATAAAGGGCAGAATGGTTTATTACTAGAGTCAGCAAAAGAATTGTGCACAATGATGTCCTTACTCATACCACAACGTTATTAAAATGTGCAGACTGTTTCTGCGGTTCAGAGGCAAAGGGAGTCAAGCAATTCTCATTTAATGGCTCCAGTTCTGGGGACTCAAAGTCTCCCAGATACACGTGTAAGACTTTGTGTTTTGAATTCTGCTCCACATGAGCTGCCATCTCTGCCGCCTCCTCTACTTCTGTTCACTCTCACAGGCCCACATCTCCCTGCTCTTGCATGAGCTTATCCTTCCTTTGTGTCTGACACATAATTACTATCAACTGCAAGCTGTGCACTTCAAGCTTCAACAAATGGCAGCCAGAGGGACAGGCAGTGCTACCTTCCAGCCCAGGACTCCTCCTGGACCTGTGCCTTTCCAGCTGCCACCAGCATGCAAGAGACCTGCAAGAAGTCACGTGGAGTCCCCAGCCGACATCCACCAAAACTTCTACAGTGGCCTCAAAACTTTGATCCGGAGTAAAATAGGAAGCGGATTATTGCTAAATGTGCTAATTTAAAGCTAGCCTACTTCAAAAAGACTTCAGATGTCCTTGCTAGTGTTGCAATCCATTCAGCGATGACTTAGGAGCACACGTTGCAGCCAGACTCGTCATTTTATCATGATGCTCATTTTACTTGTGTGAACTATATCCATGGGCTTACATGAGAAGAAAGAATTCTAGTATTTACTTTCTTTAAAAGGCAAGTATTTCAAACATGAGGAAAGCACTAAAATAGGACTCAAACCTCCCCTTTCACCATTGGGGAATTGTAGTACTACAGACACTAACATCAAAAATCTAACTGGTTTTGAAGTGGGCAAAGTTGTTTAATGTATTTCCAGCATGATTCTCCTCGAGCATTAAAAGCACTTTCATTTTCCTACTTTAAGTGATGAAACAGTGCTTATTAAAAACTTAAAACTTGATGTTGTCTAGTAACAGATTGCTAAGAAGTCTGAAAAGCATCAGCAGCATCTCATTCGGGTGCAGCAGTTTCAAGGCAAACAGATTTGCCCTATGGGCAGCTCTTCACCTTTCTAAGCAGGCAGTATATAGTGATCAGCCTGGAGAGAAAGCTACAAGCAGGACGATCCTCAACACTCTGAGCAGGAGCATTACTTTAATAAATTAACTTCAAAATAGTTTATATTTATTTAAGGCTTATAAAACTTCAGCAAAACATTATGTCTTGACAGTCATACCATGGGCCAAATGCTCCACATCCATCATTGGCAGCCTCTTCTGGGAGACAGCGAAGGAGAAGGAGACACGCTGCACTCGCATGGCGTTCTGTGAAGTTAATCCTTGCCACAGGAGAATACATCACATATCAAATTTGGTTCATTTTATGACAGAGCTGCCTCGTAGAATGGGTAGAAATTTGTAGAATGGGTAAAAATTCCACTGTGCCAAAGGAATGGCTGATGAGTACAGACACAGACTGCACACACCTCTCCTCCATTCCAGTTTATGTTGCAAGTAAGCTGCACAGGCCAAGAGACCTACCCTTACTCCTGTCCTCCTGACCCAGATTGTTAATCTGATGCCCTACAACAGAATTTTAGGGGAGGAAAAGAAGATGCAACTGGCAATTGCTAACTAGAATAATCTATATTTCAGCATCTGGACTTAAGAATAATTAATTGCTGGGCTCGCTTCTTGGCACGTGAGGGGGGACAGATATCGATGCTTGCAACTGGAGTTCTACAATCACTGCCTGGTTCAGCTTCTGCTCCCAGTGACTCTTAACCATGGAGCAGTGGAGAGATGTTGTAACTTGTTATGTTGCCTGCTGGCACAGGGGGGTGGGCAGGGATCACAAACAGATGGACGACCCATCTTCCATTTATGCCTGGTGTCTTCTCTGGATTTTAGTGCAGTTGTGCTCTCAGGCTGAGACGACTCACTTCCACTTACCTTGCACACAATGAGGCCATTAAAGGTAGAATATCGGTATGACTTTTGCTTTAGTCCACCTCCAGCAATACAGTTACTAGTTCTCTCTCACAAAAATCAAATACAATTTATTTCTTAAATGTAATATTCAAGCAGACTTCCTCTCATTAAAATGCTCATGTAAGGAAGAACAAAGATGTCAAAGAGTAAAATACTGCTGATCTGGGGTCTTCGCTGACGCAGATTGGTATGACTCCACTAGGACTTACTCACTGGTTACTCAATGAAAGCCATTCTGTTCAGATGAGACACTGTCTTTCTCAGTACACACCACAAGATTCAAATTCTGCATTTTTAATAGTCGGTTTCCATAAGGACTTGAGCTCTAACAGAACTTCATTAAAGCATAGCAATACAGTTCAAGCAGAGTTCACTTACACACATGGGCAGGTTTTGTCACACAGAGCCATGGGGAACACTAACAGTAGTAAGCACTATGACCAGTAATATGATTTCATCCATACTAATGCCAGAATCAAAAGAATTTGTGATTATTTCAGTAATACAAATAGCAGCTGCCATCCATTAACACAAATCAAAAAGTGGGAAAAAAAATGCACCATTACACATGGTTTCTAATTATTACAAGTCACACAGTAAACCTGCATAAAGTGACAGCATTATTTGAACTGCATCCAGATTAGTTTCACATCTCCTGTGCAGCTCTGACTGAGAGGGAATGAACCATATACTTTAGAGCAAAAAGAGAGATCTTTTCACTGGACATCTGTTCACGGCACATGGAAACTCTGATTTCCATTTATCCTGACAACAGCTACAGGAAAAAAAATGTCTAAGGTCAAGAAAAAAAAGTTTGTGAAATGACTTCTTTCATTTTGTCTGATGAGTCAAAGAACGACATAGATGCATCAAAAAATTAAAACATTCATTTAGCAACTGCCAAATGCAAATATTAAACACGAACAAGTAGGATGTTCACACAGTTCTAATAAATGTTCTTCTTATATACACTATATATATGTGTATGTGTGTATATATATATATATATATGGTTTCATAGTTAGGAATTAGACCAGCAGTGTGGGGTGGGCTGGGAAGTAAACCCTTGAAAATCACAGGCAGGTGCTTCTAAACACAAGCATGCAATACTATTCCTCCCTGCCTTTGGAACATGGATCAATGTCAACCTCGGGGCTGGAATGTCATCACTGCTGGCAGGGCACTACTGAGAGGACACTGATGTGTGTAGTGGTCCCACTGACACCATCAGGTGTTGTTTATGCATCATCCAAGTCTAGATGTCAAGAAAAAACAGAAGGAGCCAGCAGGGAATGTACCATGGAAGAAAGCGGTAAGAAAAGGAGGATTAGCTACACAGACACCAATAAAAATGAAAGATTTTTTTTCTCCTGTTTCTTTCAAAGGGGATGTTAAACACAGAATTAGATTCTACTGTAAACAGGAAAGATTCTGATATGAAAGGGTTGACATTTAGTCCTTAAACACACTTAGGAGAAACTTAACATTAGACACATTTTCCTTCCTACAATATTCATATTTTCATCTAAAAAAATAATCTTAACCCCTGTGATTAAACCAATTTTTGCCCTTTTTGCAAGAGAAAAAAAACAAAGGAAAAAACCCCAAACATTGAAATACTTCTCATCTTTTAAAAGAGGCTTACCTGCACATCACTTTTACTTTCAAAATCCATAACCATTTTTGATTTGAGCCACAGAACGGCTTTAAGGAGAAAAGTAACTCATTAAAAAAGACTAAACATCTCCAAAACCATTCTCCAAAAGCATTCAAGAACTTCCCCACAGGCTTGTTCTTTCACTGCCCAAAAAAGCTCAACTCATGGTGCCAAAACGCGCTCATTTGGGGGCTAGATGCATCAACCTGCAAAGTAGCTCCGCTGCTGGGGAGTGAGACAACATTTCAGGAGATACGGATTCCAACTTCTTATCTTCCCTAGACTTGCTCTCCCAAGGGAGCTACAGTAAGTTACTGTCCTTCTGGACTTAGCTTCCCAAATGTAGATAACAAATGTATTTCTTCCCCTCTGTACCTGCTGGTTTGGATATCAAGGTGAGTGGATTTTAAAACTACATGTGTGCAGCACTCTGGGATCCTGATCCTGTTTGACTCCCATTAGCACGGGCTAGTAACATACACCAGCTAGGTTTACACCTGCACCAGTACCAGCAATGTTTAGATCTGGATGCAAAACCAGAGCACTTGGAGTGGTGAGAAATAGAATCCTATAGGTACAACAAGAGCTTCTACTGCAGACACAGCTTTCCTCTCCTCTGAATTGGTAGGATGTGGAACAAGGACAGCGCACACCAACACATCAAATTGCCACGGAGATTCAAGTCACAAGATTGCTGTAGAAATCCTTCATTCTTGGGTAAAACACTGCAATACATTAACTTGACTGATTTCCTCTTACCCAGAACCTTCCATAATTATGAGATCTACACTGAGCACCGTGAGAGACAAAGCCTCAGTGCAGGGTGGACCTTCGGTGCAATCAGGACTATCAGCTAGTAAATCTGACCGGAGAACAACTGGTTCAATTATTTGTGCAAAACCATTGCTACCCTGGGACGCTTTCAGCTCCCCCTTTATTCAAATTCACAAGAGTCCTCATTAAAGAGATGAAGGTGCATTAAATGGAGGCAGAAATTAGAGCTAATTTGAAGTATGCACTGGTTCAACAGAACCTTGTAATCTGCTCAGGTGCATTACACTTGTGATTTCCTTAATGTTTCTTTAATGATTGTGGAAGGCAATTCTCTGTTGCATCACAAACCGGTTTTGTTCAGACACACTCAAGTTCTCCCACAGTGGAGTAAGCAAGTTATCAAGAGAACTAATTAGCTTGACCTTCTGTTTGCCCAGAAATAAGAAATGGATCAAACAGGTCTCTCCTTTCATGTCTGAGCCTGTTAATTAAAGCTCAGTCTCTCTACTCATTGCGTTGTCCTCAGGAATATTTACCAGAAGCACAGCCAATACAAGCAATGCCCCATCCACTCACCTCTTCACACTACCAGGTAACAGCTTTGAATTTCCTTCAGTGGAGGAAAACAACAGCCAGAGTGAAACTTCCTTTGCAAAAGCCAGATGAACCCCTTCGGAATTCAGAGTTCCTCAGGCAAATTAAAGCTACAGACTCCAAGAGTAATGGACCCCAGAAGCAAGAGCTACTCTGAAAAGACTTCACCACATCCCAGTTTATTAGGAAATTCAGGAATTGCTGCATGTCAGTAAAGCAGACATTCTGATTTCTCTAGCACTCCAATAGCACATTTTTGCACATATAAGCCCTTAGCTCATACATTCAACCTCTGTTTACAAATAAAGCAAGTCAGAAGATAAACCATCAAAATCAAAGGCAAAAACCTGAGGACTAAGGGAAGCAGGGACTCTGATGTAAATTATCCCTCCTGTTACTCAGACAAGCTCAACAGTCAAGGTTACAGGGGAATGAACCCAGGACAGTTATTTTGGAGAGCAAATAAGGTGTTCTTTACCTTATTGTCCTACTTCAAGATAACTCAAGAGTCACACCTGTGAAATTCTGGCAATTTTTGCAAGACACCTATATGATCACAGAAGATGGATTTTAAGACCCACAATAAGACCTCAGGCCTTTCATTCCACAGCCTCAGATCTACACATTCATGACATCTACCAGATGTACTTTTATGAACAAGACCAACAGCAGACCTGGACAGTTCCTCTGCTTAAAGAAACTTCTAGGTCTGCTGCATTGAAAATTCTCTACCCGTTTCATACTGGGTATGCAAAACACTCCAGTTTTGCAGCCCCAATTACTCTGAGTGTGCAATTCAACTGCAGAGAAGCCAGGGACCAGCTCTCCAAAGAGACTTGTTTCTTGCAACCAAGAGCACCACAGGTCCCTAACCCATTCTCACCAGTGCCACCCATCTCTGCGAGTGAGGCTCTTGAGCTTACCGAGTGCTCCGTGGAGAGAGTCAGCACATCCAAGCTGTGTTCACAGCAACCCTCATGCTGAGCTAAATGCCATCTGAATCACCTTTTTCAGAAGGCAGGTGTATCTTGCTGCTTCTGTGGGAGTCCATCTTCTCAATTTTGAGTTTTCCATATGCAGGAGACTGCCCTGAACACTACGCCACATAAGAGAATTTCATCTTTTCACTCCTCTTTCTTTTGAAATGACTTCTGACTGATCTTGTAGTATGCATTAATATGGTTAAAACACATCCCACAAGAAATCCCTTGGAAATAGGCTGCAAGCAACTTAGTGGAGGACCTGTCAGGCAGAGCTGAAAGACCATGGGCTATTCTCAAGGCAGTCCAGGGCACGCGTCCTTGTGGGGCCTTGTGGAAACTCCCCAATGCCAACAGGAGCCTGCAGGCTCACAGACTGGATTTAAGGACTGTACTTTCAGGCTTAGACACCTGAATTCTACCTACATCTCAGTGTCAGCACCTGAAAGCTTCTGGGGACTGGTACTCAAGTGATTCCTAACAGATCCAAGAGATCAGAATCCACTATTGCCAGTCCCCACCTCAAGCCTATTCTACGTGCCAAAACTAGCCCACTTCTGTAAGTCTCATTATGTCCTGAAAGAAAAAACCTTGATCATAAAGCACTTTACTTTCCAGCAGCTTTTGCCAGCAGTCAGTCTTAGATGATCAGATATTGGCTGTGCAGTAAGTACACCCCCAAAACTTAGGACAATAATATCAGACCCCAGAATTCCATGGGTGTTTAACCAGACTAATCAGCAGCAATGCCTTATGGGCAGAGCACTAACTGGGAACTGAGTCTCCTTCCCAATTCTGCCTTAGAACAGGCTTTTAAACCTCAGGGAGGCCATCAGCTCCTCTCTCAAACCGTTCCTCCAGCTGATAAATGGAGATAAAAATAATCTCTATTACAGAAAGATTTGAGAACTACATAATAGTAAGATTATCTAAGAGGTAAGCAGCACCTCAGAGTAGATGACACTCCTTCAGAGCACTGGCAAAAAAAACCACAGCACTTCTATTTTTCAACAAAAACACAAGCAGGTAATTAGCAGAGAGATCAACTGGTAGCCAGGCAACTTGTTTTCTCAGTCACACTTTCAGACAACAATCATGAACTCTGTTGGTCCAAATTCCCTGTTTTCTCAGTTTTCAAAATGAGAACAGACTCCATCATTTGCTCTCTTAGGCATCACAGCACTCAAGAAACACAGAAACACTGGTGCAGGAAGGGATCTTTACAGAACCTTGGTCCAACTCCACCCCCTCCCCAAAGCAGGTTTGCCTAGGGTACATCACCCAGGATGGCATCCAAGCAGGTTTTGAGTATCTCCAGGAAAGGAGACTCCAACACCTCCCTGAGCAGCTGGCTCCAGTGCCTCAGCATCCTCAGGGGACACTGACTGCTCAGGGTCCTTAGCAGAACAAAGCTAGAAGCAACTCTGAGCCCCTAAACTGGGGTGGGTTCCCCCCCCCCCCCCCCATGTCAAAACACAAAAAGCAGAAGTCCTTTAAAAGGAAAAAGTCACTAAATGAAGAAAATACAACACAGAAGAACGTTCTTGATTTATAATTAGAAGGTAATGTCTTGGAGAAACGTGTTACAAGGGGACCTGTCAAAATGTTGTGGCCTTTTCCCCCATGGCCATTGCCCCAGCCCTCCCAGAACAGACACCCAGCCAGCACACTGGCAGCTACATTCACATGGCAAGGGGCAAGTTCACGTGAAAAAGACCAAAGGGAAGTTTTCTTCTCACAGCACTCACCCATTTTAAACTAGAAACTGCTTTGCAGTATTTATGTGGTGTGGGAAGGAAACAAAATAGCAACTGGAAACAACTTTAAGATTATAGCACCCATAACGTTAGCTGCGTAATCGAATGGCGAGGCAAACTCATTTATTACATCAGTATTTCTTCCTCAGTGCCATAAATTACATATATTTTTTTGGCAGTTATCCCTTGCCAGGAACAATTCTTTTATTCATGAACCCGTTCATTTTAAGGGCTGAGTCTTTAAAGCCCATTAGAAAAACATCATCAACACATTTTGGTATTTTAATGCAAGGAGAGAAATGTTAAACAAGCTGCCGCTCCCATTCTTCAAAATAAATCTTTTCTTCTTTCCCACAGTTCTACACCAGTACATAAAGCACTGATGTGAGCAGAGTTACTTCTGATTTACACGGCTGTGGAAGCAGAGTCACAAACCCATCGCACGGAGATATTTCTGTAGTGTCTCCTTATGTTGCTGAGTCAGCATGCATCTAAGCCAGGACAGCAGAGGAATTTCAAGTGCTGTTATGCTGCAAAGAGAAAACGTGCCTTGCTTCCCAGGCTAAGGATTATTATTCATATTGCCACAGTACCCGGAGAGCAAGACCTTGTGTACTAGTTGCTGTACAGAAGACGGAACATTTTCTGAATATTTACCACCTAAACAGAGAAGAGAGGAACTGGAGCTGGGAAGCTAAAAGAGAAACCTCCACCAGGGTTTCCTCCAGGTCTCCCAGAGCACCTGAGATGGGTGTGAGTGCAGCTCAGGACACCTGAGCTCCTTCAGAACAGGGCACTGCTTTCCGGTACAACCTGGAATCCTTCTTCCCAGCTACAACACAGCCTTGGGTTTCTATCATAATACATTCATAAATCTCATAATACATTAATAAATCTCATACTTTCCACATAGTTGTGGAGGAATGGCTTTACTGGAAAAAAAGTTCTTTACCTTTGGAAGGGCATACGTAGCAATACCCGTCGGTGTTTTAGCTCCCTCCATGGCAAACAGGGAAGGGTATTAGAAAGCAAAATCACACATTCTATCATTCAAAGTGCTAGGTTAAAAATAACAAACTAAACCCCAAAATCAAATAAAAAAACCAAAACCAAACAGAATAAAAACAAATAAACAAAAAAAAAAACCCCACACAACAACAGGAGATGGGTTTCTTCCTGGTGCTTTGTGTACTAGGCAGCTTTCCTGTAGACAGGCAGTATTCCTCTGCACGCCCTTGGGTCAAACAGATCCAATGAGCCATCATCATTTACCAGTTATTTTTTAAAAGCCGTTTTCTAGGTATTCATGGAGCTCCTGCCTAAAAACACAGACTCCACTTGGTTAGGCAGATTATTAAAACATCTAGCTCCAGTACTTCAGTCAGTTATTGACTTTACACCAACCAAAATTTATCATCGCTATTTGTTCATGACTTATACGTCTTTACAGAAAAAATGTAAGTATGAATAATTCAGTTCTCATTTCAGACTAACAGTACATTAATTTATTCATCAATTAGTCACAGACAAAAAGCAAAAGAAAAATATTCCTTAGCACTCCCAGTGCCAGATTTCAACCAGAAATAAACAGTTCTCAGAGACCACATATTTTAACAGATGCCATTTTTTTTTGCCAGCAGCCTTAGCAACAAAGGTGGCACTTGCATTCATTCTATCTTTCAATATACCAGCACAATCCATACTCCATATTTCCACCTTCAGTAATACTATAGAGATATTTCTCCTCCTCTTTCCCTCACTGCTATGCAGGCAGAGCCTGGTTTGTCTTGCATAAAGCACGTGTGGAAATCCCAGCTGGCTGAGTACTTGCACCAAGAACACAGGTTGTTTAAAAACTGACCTTCTCTTCAAGTCTAGCAAGTACATAGCATCAGGGCAAAGGCAATCTATCTTCTGTTCCATTCCTTTACTATAAAGAGATTTTTCATGTATCAATGGCTATATTAAACCCAAATATTTCAGTTAGGAGGTAACACACTTGTCTCTGTGAGATGTTGGACTTCATGTCCAGCTGGACGCGGCCAACCAGCTACAGGCTCCAGTCCTTTGCTGATCTTGCCCATTGGGCTGCACTTCCTTAGTGGCAGGAAGGTTTCTCTGGGTATATTCTGTACAGTTCTCAGAGCAATAAACATCCCAGTTCCACTGGAATCTCGAATTAGCAGCATCACACAAATAAATTACAGTTCCAGTTGGAAACAGTCTACTGAACCATGAATTCTACGTCGCAGTTAGTAGCTCAGAGACTGCTTTTCCTGATACCGTTAGCTGATGCATAGAATAATTTCCTTTGGTGTTCCACAGTTTTTATCTTTAAAAAAAACAAGTCAAACATGAAGAGATTCACTGCTCTCCCCCCACCCCAAAGCAGGTGTCATATGAGCTCAGTTATACCCAACTGACACACAGTTCTCAAAGCTGGATCACTGCAACCTCTCCCTTCCTGTGTGTAGCGGTGACACAGCTATGAGCTGACACTGCATTTTTCCCTCTAACAGGGGAAGAGCAAAGAGAATGAAATTTCTGCTAGAACTGATCCTTATAGAAGCATTAGCTGAACAGACACGCGAGAGAGGACAGTCTTAATTCACACCTCTGCCTACCTCCCAGTTCAGGTCACAGGAGGCAGGTCTGGCTTTTCCCACATCTGATGCAAGCAGCTCTATAGACCAACGTGCCATAGCTCCCAAGGAGACACCCAGCAAAGTTAGAGCAAAACTTCAAAGTCATGGCTGCTTAGTTTGATTTCCTGTTCCGCTGACCAACTTGGACAATGAGTATTTTTCCATTATCTCCTGCCTGATTTATGTTCACATCGATGTACAACAGAAACCCACGTTACCCTTTAGCAATCAGACACTGTGCAGCCACCTGCCAGACTGTCTCTGCTCCAACAGCTCAGCATGGGCTTGGATAACCAAGGTACAGAAATCACTGGAATGCTGCACGGGGTGACAAACTGCAGTCAATATCTTACAGGGAGGCAGTCTGTTTACTTACATCTAGGATATAAAACTCTACATGCAACACAAAAAACAATACCTTGTGGCAGAGAAGAGGAGATGAACAGACGGGCAATGTTCTTCTCCTGCCTTGGTATTTTCTAGACTTCTTTTACCCAGGATAACATTTCTCTTTAAATGTGTTTTCCAGTCTGTGGGCACTGAGAATGTATCAACACTCTGTAAAGTTGACAAATAATCAACAGTGAAACCAAACACAGTTCTCCAAACTGATATGTAAGTGCTCAACTTGAGAGGCCCCCAGAAATCAGTGTCTGAAAGTGGACTTGTGTATTATGACCACCAAGTTGTTAATGAATCATCAAGTGAGAGCACTTGAATGTTTAACTAGGCGTTTTTTGACCTGGAGCAAGAGCCACAACTGCTGAAACCACCTCACTCCCACTGAAATCAATGAATTCCTTAAGAAATCAAAGAGGATTTGAGCACCTTAACATTAAAGCTTAAGCCTCAATTTCACAATTCTGCACACAGCCAAGGTGGCAGCCTGTGTAGGAGTTTCATTATCAGGTGACCCTTAGAAACTATTTATTTTAAAAGCATATTGGGTATTTTCACCATATATGCAAGAACACATCCTTTTCCTATTGGGGGACAGCAAACAGAGAGAAAGCAGGAGCTGACTCTCAGATTCCCAGTCCCCAACACCACACATTTCCCCAGCATGCTGCAGTTGTTCTGGCCAGCTCTCTAGGCCCAAAGTACAGCAATTTCATTGGAAACTGCACCAGACCCTTAACTACAGGACTGGCCTTCAGTGAAAGGTGCACATCACTGCTGGCTGCCAACATCTGCTCCTAAACATCAGCATTTACAAAAAATCAAAGATTTGTTATGCAAGAAAAAATATTTGATTTCATTCTGCATCAGAACAAAAGCTAAAAACACAAGAGAAAGCAGAATAGAACCATCTCCCCAACTTCTCCTAAATAACACACTGACCTGGAACATGGAAAATCAGCTTTCACTTGCTGCTTTCACCCACCTGAAGCAGGGTCTTGAAACAGCTTTTCTCAGCATTTGAGCAAGAGCATAGGCCTAACAGCTATTGCTCTAGGTTGGACGCTTTCACCAACAAAAGGAGACCCCCACCAAAGCAACACCATTCTAAAGCTTAACCCCCCCAGTCCACCTAATCTCTCACCAGACCGGATATTCTTTAGCTTTAACATTACCACCATGTTCAAGTAACAGTCACACCCTACGCGCAAACACATATCCCCTACAGCCCTCCGACTACTGCACTTCCAGAAGGGATCTTATCAGCCCTGTAGCAAGTAGTGCATTGTCCTTTGTCACATCCACTTTCATTTATGCGTTTATCGATCTATTCAAAGACCAAGTTCCTTCTACAGATGAAAACAGCCTCTTTTTCTTCTGGCTGAAGAGCAGATAGCCTATCTAGGACACTAGCACAACAACTTCAACTCATCTCCAATATGCAAGTGGTTTATCTTTATAGACCATTCCCAGTCCAAGGGATTGCTCCTAAATTCATTTTCTTCATACTGCTTCCACCTGCTCAAGTCCGAGGGTGTGAAGCATGTCTCAACGTGGCAAGTAACAAGCTAAACACAGAGAAGGCTAAGATAGATTGTATACTAGAAAAAACAAACAGCTATTTCCAATACCTCCTGTACAATAATTCAAAATTCATTTGACTAAAAAAGGAAAACTGCACCAGCTGCCACCCACCCACCCATCCCCACAAGTAACTGCTGTTTCTCGATGCAGCTTCAGCAACCTTCAGTTCTGGGCTACCAGCTCCCAGCATCTCCTTCTCTAGCCAACACAAACCATAACCCAAACAGTGCTTCAGCTCTTCTCTGTGGATCCAATGATTTCCCCTCATTTCCCATATTCTTTAGCAGAAAGAATAAATATTGATCGAAGAAGGAAAAATTTGTTATGGAAAAGAGATAGGAGTGTATATAACCTTACTGACAAGTGGGTCATGCGTGATTGTAAATGATGTGCCACTCCAGGGCAGGCTTTGCAATAAAATACACGCGTGACAAAAGCAAAAGCTCTCTTCTGCGACAATGCTTGCAAGGGCTCTCACCAGTTGCTTTGAAAAAACAAAGAAAGAGCCAGGCAGAGGACAAGGTGATCAGCACCTTGTTCAGCAGAGTGAAGGCTGGGTTTCAGTGAGCTTACCTAAACCCTACAGGACTGCAAGCACTTGGCGTCACCACGGGCAGAGGAGAGTTCACAGGATTTCAGAAGGCAACTGTGCAGGCAGGACATCAGCTACAGGGCACTGTTAAAGCTTGAGTAGTAAGCTCCAGGAAGAAGACAAGCTCAAAGGATATTAAGATGACAGTTTTAGACATAGCCATTACTCAAGTAGCTTCCTGCCACCGAGGGAAATTTATTACAACTTTCAGCATGATCGTAGCAATATGCAAATCAGACTGCTCGAAGGAGGAGAGATGTGGATGATGCGTGGGATGTGTCACCAACCCAGAACTGGAAGTCAGGATGAAAAAATGATGCGACGACTATGGTCAGGCCTTCTGATGGCCCTGGTTTAACAGACTGAGCAAGATGTACTACGTCAGAAAAGCCCCTCTAGCATATAGCTGCTCAATAAAAATAATAAAGCATCTGTCTTAAGTACTGAACTATGGAATATAGTGTAGCAAGACCAGGTTATTATCGAGAAAGTGACACAAAAAGACAGGAAAATAGAGGAGTCTTATGGCCAACAAAATATTCTGCAAGCAGTAAAATTTATGAAAACTTTCATGAAAATTTACGAGACAGATTAATGTTCCTAAATGGTCACTGCTTCATCTGTGTTGCTGTTCAGATATGAAGAGCCATTTAAGAGCAGCTTATTATATATTTGAGAAAAACAAGCAGGCAAAAACTACCAGATACATGATTATGCACCATTTATTTATTCCTTTAGAACTTTTTCTTTTTAAATATTCTTTGAGGAAAAAGAGCAGTGTTCTCTTATAAAGCAAGTTCACTTGCACATTGCTAAGAGTTAAGATCTACAGCATGGGAAAGCATGTTTAATGTCCTTCAAATTTTACTACGGATGAAATACTTTGAGTCATACTCATCTAGGAACTACCAGATGTTCTCACGTTACTGGTCAGACACCTTAACAAACCTCTATTTTCATAAATTGCCAAGTACTTTTGCCTTCAGGACAGCCTCAAAATCACCTCTGATACCTCATCCCTGTATCATCGTCTCACCTTATGCAGAAGATGAGTGCTGACCACTACTGTTGTACCTCTCTGTGAACAGGAATCGCATTAAATAAACACAACCTGCCACAAAGCTACGTGCTGAACTGGACAGATATTTAACTGCACAGTTAAAGACACCCAACAGCCAGGCTACTGTAACCACAAGGAAAATGGGCTGCAAAAATTCCATGGAGTTGCAAGAGAGCTATTGTACCCATTAGAACACGTAGTTTAGATCTTGCAGAAATCACCATTTTACATGCAAGAACAAAGCTTGAAGTGCGAGAGGCATGCTGGAACACTATCAAGGTTCCTCAGTCCACGGAAGTAGCACCAGATTTCCAGTTAGACAATTAGAGAGAGATGAGAAATTAGACACATCTCATCAGTTAGTCCATGACTCTGGCTATTTCTACTGGATGCTTCCCTCATCATCCAGGTCACATTTCAGCTGGACACTTCTGCCTCATATACATGTCAACAACACATGGATCACAAAATCAAATGGAGTTTTATAGCATCCAAATACACTGCCATTCAGATCACTTCATAGCCTTCAACAATAACCAGTGCCAACACGGATTTCTATCCCACCACAGGCGAGTTAACCCTCAAGGCAGATGAGCAATCACACAGAAACTTTCCAGCTCTTAAAGGATGAAAACCAGACATGCTTAAGGGCATCTAACCTATCCTTGCCAGAGTCCAACACACATATCACTTTCCTGTCACTGGCACTGAGATGAAGGCTGCGGGCTGAGAATCAGCACTGACACCTGCTCTGTGTCCACGGCAGACAAGGGCATATGCACTGCAAACCTCCCTGGCAAGCTCAGCATCCACCTGGATCCACTACGGGAAGGGAAAAGCTTGAATTATCTTCCTGCAGTGGCTCACTGAACAGCTCTTCACGGTAACTGGAAGTGACAGTGACAGTTGTACAGTAAATAACAGGTGTCTTCCCTTAAGATGAGAGGGACTAGTTATCTTTTGGAGTAAAGCTGGCACTGCGCTTTAAAATGCTGAGTCTAAACACAGAAAGCCACTGAAACCTTTGAGCAATTGTACCACAAAAACCAATCCTTTGTAACAGGGAAGAATTCGTTGCAGTCTAACATTTTAAGCTGAAAAATGTAACACATAGTTAGAGCATCCGTGTATTCTCTGGAGAATTTAATCCAGATTAGGACATTCTGATGTAAGAAAGCAATCCCAAGCACCAACACAGGCTGGGCAGTGACTGGCTTGAGAGCAACCCTGAAGAAAAGGGCTTGGGAGTGCTGGTGGATGAGAAGCTCAACATGAGCCATCAGTTGCTCTCGCAGTCCAGAGGGCCAATCATGTCCTGGGCTGCATCTAGAGAAGCGTGGCCAGCAGGTCAAGGGAGGGGATTTGCCCCTCTACTCCACTCTGGTGAGACCTCACCTGGACTGCTGCATCCAGTTCTGGAGCTCCTGTTACAGGAAGGATGTGGATGTGCTGGAACGTGTCCAGAGAAGGGCCACGAGGATGATCAGAGGGCTGGAGCAGCTCTGCTATGGGGACAGACAGAGAGTTGGGGGTTGTTCAAGAGCAGGCTCCGGGGAGACCTTATTGTGGCCTTCCAGTATCTGAAGGGGGCTACAAGAAAGCTGGGGAGGGACTTTTTAGGCTGTGGAGCAGTGATAGGACTGGAGGGAATGGATTAAAACTAGAGACAGGTGGATTCAGGTTGAACATTAGGAAGAATTTCTTCCCCATGAGGGTGGTGAGACACTGGCACAGGCTGCCCAGAGAGGTGGTGGAAGCCCCATCCTTGGAAGTGTTTCAGCCCAGGCTGGATGGGGCTGTGAGCACCCTGCTCTAGTGGGAGGGGTCCCTGCCCATGGCAGGGGGGTTGGAACAAGATGATCTTTATGGTCCCTTCCAACCCTGACAATTCTATGATTCTAAAGCTATTCCTGGATCTGTTATTTTGTAGTGGAGTTTGGCACAATGAACCTCAGTGTTATGCAGGCTGAGAAAGTAACTTGTTCTATGAACAGATTCCACCGAGGGCCATATTCATACAACCTAAATTACACTTAAGTCCCTGTACTTCCTATTCTCTAAAAGTGCACCATGGTTTAATAGCATGCGTCAGTCCCATGAGTTTTTTTCCAGCAACTGCTCCATCAGTGGCTCTGTCATCACAAAATGAAAGGAACTTGAGTGATTTTAATCCATCTCTTCATGCAGTTACATCTGACGGGCAATGACTGTTACTGCACTACTGCCTACCTGCCTTGCTACCTCTTCAACAAATGGGGGGGGGGAGGAAGAGGGGAAGAGGGACAATAATTCCAAAGAAATAGATAACAGAATAGAGTTACTATATTTATCTTTTCACAGGTTAGTTCTGAGTCTCATTAAATGCATACTTACTGTGCAATCTTTAATGTTTCATGTGTGGAAAAAAATTAAAAATAAGATTTCCCCATTCAGCTCTAACTTCAATGACTCTGATTTACATAAATAATTTTGCTGATAGGATGGAAAGCTCCCTCAGAGTTGTCTCAAACTAACCTTCAGACGACTTCCCATTCAACCTGGACTGGACATACACTCTCCTCAGAGGGAAAGAACCTTTGAAGTTCTTTTGCTGCCTGCACTCGCATAGCATCAGGACTGAGCAGGGTGATCTTGCAATACTGATTTTGCAACTTGAATTCTCCAAAGCAAAGAGAGAAACTAAACCTATTCCTCTCCAAAAGGCATTCCTGACATTTACTGCTGCAAAAACATAAAAAAGTCCTTACTCAAAGGCATCTAACAAATACCTACACATCTGTGTAAACAACTAGAAGGACTTTCTTGGGATTCCTTTAATTTCCATATGTAGTGATCTTTATGATCAGTGTCATAAAGGTTAACCCCCCTACTTTTCAACTAAAATTGGACATAGAAGCTTCTATTTTCAGTCTGCAGGCTTTGGGACTGTATTGTTGTCAATCACATCATGTTATTTCCACCAAAACAGCTGGAGGTTTCCAGTGTAGGAAGCAATTATTATGAAAAGTGTCAATGTGTCATTCTCCCCAAGTCAAATGTTTAACTTCACGTTACAGCACTTGACAAGCATCCAGCTCTCGGTCTCCACCAAGGAAGAAGGAGAGAGCGCATGCGTGCGAGTCACAAAAGGGAAGAACAGCTTACCCACTGCTCTGCAAGCAGGTTTTGACATTGCTGACTGATGCCAGCGTCGTGGTGCATTTCTAGTTTAATTGCTTCAGCAGAAGGCAGGCTTAGCTCTGCATGCATGAATGAACACTGTGTGCCTTGACCCAACAGTGCGTATACAAAAGGTGTCAGCCTGAAACAACAAGCTAAATAATTACATGTTCAATAAGTGGTGCAAGCATTTCAGGAGGTGATAGTCACAATTCATGTCAGGGACAAGAGAAAACATCCTGCCTGTCAAATGCACAACAAAGACAAGAGGCACTCCGTGATAGTTTCAGGCCTAAAAAGCTGTGTGTAATGACAGTGCTAGGTACACCGGACCGCACGTGTGCCTGAAGCTTCCTGGCACAGCATCTTCCCAGGGAACATCCGCACAGAGAAACAAAGGTGAGGTTGTAACCTCAAGCAGGTGTATTTATTAGCATATGGTACATCAACTACCTTAACCCACGTGGTCTGAGCGGTTGCCCTGGAAAACAACAAAGCACAACGCTAGCTAACAATAAGCCAGCAACCTGGCTGCGCGTTCCCAAGAGCAAGCAGAAGTGCCCTCCTCTACGTGCTCCCTACTTTTGCTGGCTAGCAGGCACGTTCAGCTCGCTCCAGCATGCCCCAGTAGGCCACAGTCCGACCCTCCTTCAAAGGCAGACATCATCTCAATGCTTTTTCCTCCAAAGAAAGCAGGCCAGCCAGCTCTCCGGGGCCAGGGAAGGCTTGGCTCATGCAGAAGTCAGTGCACCCCAGTGAACAGTTCTGCAGTTCAGTCTGCAAGTCCTAACTCAGACCGTCTGCCACGGGGCCTGGCCCAAACCGCAACGCCCTGGGAACAGCCTTCCCTTCAGGAACCTGCACAAGTCAAACTGCATACCAAAGAATGAAGTCCACAGGTAGCAAAAACCACTCCAACCGCTTGGAGTGCCAGTAACTCATTCTCCCATTCCACTCTGGCACCACAAGGACCATGCTGTTAATTTTGAAGCTAACAATTTGTGAAAGTATTTGGAGGGAAGGCAAAAAAAAAAAAAAAAAAAGAAAGAAGGGAGGGGACTTCACAAAAAAAGCACTTTGATACTTTTAAGCTGAAGTCAAGACAAGGAAGTGATACAAAACATATGAGATCCCAAATCCCAATTATGCTTAGAGTGGGAATCTCCCGTTAGCAGAGTAGATTCTCCAGCTACGCATGGTAGATTACGTTAATGGAAACTCTGAGCTTTAGCATATGTTTAATAGCTACAGTCTGGTTTTTCGAGCAGTGATACAACTTTTTTACTGTATACAAAAAAACCCACATATGGATGCATTTACGTCTGTCAAAAATATCCACGCAGGCTTTGATATTACTCAACACATTGTCCGTGATCAAACAGCGCTTTAGGCTGTATTAAAGAATGCAGAAGTAAGACAGTAAAAAGAACCCAGCTCCTCAGAACTCAGCAAAATTTTGAAGAAAGAAAAAAGAATTATAAAACCCTAATAGTCATCAGGAGATTGTTGTTCACAACCAGCCTGAGTCCAGCAAGTCTTTGCTCCTCCCACACTAGGGCCAAAACATCAACCTATAGCCCAGATCTCTCTCACACAGCTGTAAAAGGCTACAGGACAGAGCAGGACAAGGGGCAATTTTTCAGCTGTGTTTCAGTCTACAATGTCAGTCTCGCTACCTAGACTGGGCACAACTGGTTAAGCTGTGGTGACAAGGCCAAAGGCGAGAAACCCAAGGTCTAACCCCCAGTATGGACCACCCAGAAGGACAAGGGTGACACTTGCACATTTGGAAGGTGCCACATATGGAAATACATAAACAGTTAAATGTTGTTGCCACTGCAACAAAATAGCTGTGGAAGTGTAATTGTTCACTCAAAGTCTGTCCAAGGGATAGAGGGAAACTGTCGTGGTTTGAGTGAGAACAGAACTAAAGTAATTTTACTTTCCAGCTCGGTTCTTCTAACTAACTGCACTGTCTGAAGTTAGCAGCCCGTGCTCACAGACAGTCTCTGCTGCTAGCAGTGAGAACACCCCATGGTAGAGTTACTGCCAAGGGTTGGGGTGCAGACCAAGGCCACTGCTGGCTCTTGTGCACCACATTGGGGGGTGCGGAAAGGGAAAGGCTGCACCTGCAGGGAGGAGCGGACAGGACGGGTGACCCCAAACTGACTAGAGAGGGATTACAGCCCAGATACATCATATTTGGCATAGAGCTGAGGGATCCAGGGGGTCTCTGGGCTCTTCTCCCCTCTTGGACTGCTTTGCCAGCTTTGCTTGGCCTGGCTCAGGTCCTGTTTTGGTTCCTTCCTTGGAGCACCCAAGGAGGACTCTGTCCGTTCTGCCTTCGATCCCGGTCTGTGTGTTCCTGAACCCAGTACCAGAATCCAGCTCCTGAACACAGCTCCCGGCTGCTGCGGGGCCCAGGATGGGACTGCCCCAGTGCCTGCTCCACAGCACCAGTGGTGATGGTGATGGAATTGCCATCAGAGGGGTTGGGTTCCATACTGGGTTTGTATATATTCATATATATTCCATTTTTATTATTACTAATTTCATTTTCTTTCAAGCTGTTCCAGTTTCCTTTTCTAATTGCCGAGTCTCTCTCTCTCATCCCCTTTCTCTTCCCCTCTGGGGAGCGGGGTGGTTAAGAGAGAGCAGCTGCTACAGGTCTAAGGGGGCGCCCTGACCCTAAACCCTGGCACCCTGCAGCCGTGGCACGCTGCCCTGCGAGCACTGCGGGTGCCCCTGGAACAGCCACCCCCGTGACGGCACGAAACGGGGCAGTCACACGGTGCCCACCCGCACAGCAGCACCCATCCCCCTGCTCGCCCCGTGAGGAGGGCACTGCCCGGGAGAGCCCGCTCAGCCCCCAGCCAGCCCGGCTCTCCGGCAGGCCGAGGCTGACCCCTGCCGGACCCGGGCCGCTGCACAAGGGGCCCGCGGCAGCCACGGGCAGGAGGCGAGCCCGGCCCCGAGAGCCCGCACGGCACCCGCGGCTCTCCCCGGGGCAGCCCCTTGGGCTACCAACGCTTCCGAGCCCGGCGGTTCCCGCCAAGCCCCTGGCTCGGCCCCGGCAGAGCTGTGCGCCCCGGGAGCAGCGACTCGGCTTGCATCAGGAAGAAAGGAGAGCCGTGTTGGCTTCAGAGTGGGGAAGGAGGGAACACGCAGGGATGTGGAAGGGCAGAAGCGTTCACTGCCATCCTTTCCAGCTCTGTCCCACAGGAGCTACACGGGCTGTGATACCACCCGAAAACTGGAACCTCGAACACGGCACCAAGGGGAAAAAACCAAACCAAACAACACCCCCTCAAACCGTAATACCATCGAACATTGCTGTCTTAGCAATACAAATTAAAACGCCTCATATCTGGGATTTAGACTCAATAGTGGATTGCAGCTGGGAAGGAAAACAATCAACAATGTTGTCGCAGTTAGACGTGTGCCTCCTACCTGCCCAAGTTTCCCTAAAGGATAGGAAGTTGTCTTAAGACAGGGGTTTGTACCACAGTGTCTAAAGGCTGACTAGGAACAAGTTTCATCACTTCATTCCCCTTCTGCATATAATACGCAGATACTTTTGAAGTAAGCCAGCCCTAATCTACTCATGAGAGGAGTGCAAATACTAATTTTGAATGAAAGAAAGCCTATTTTCTGTGAAATTATAATTTGGAACAGAGATTTTGACAGTATTGACGAATTCAGGAAGGGGTAATAATGTAAATAACGAGTTGTCAGCCAATGCAAAGCACCAGGCAGGAGTGCATCTCCACAATAACACAGACCTGACGTTCACATAGCAAGACCGAACTTCTGCTCTGAACATCAGCTGAAAATGATGGGCGTTTATGGCCAACACAGTGAGCAAAGGCTACAAGAAGTCAATATCCAGGTCTGTTCTCAACAAGATCTCAAGAAAGCTCAGCAGAGAAGGTAGTGTCTCTTTTCAGCAAGTCACAGTGAATTAGTGACCGAGTAATCCACACACTGAGATGTCAGCCTGTGCTGTCTTGGCAGGGTCACCCCTGTGCAGCTCTATGGGCCTCGTAGGCAGCACAGGTTTCCCAGTGACAGTAGGGTGGGTGAGTGCATTTTAACTTATCCGAGGAATTCTCTCCCAGCCATTTTCCCTCTGCACCAACCTCAAATGGGTTCTGTTCTGTGGTTTTGACTTTAGAGGCTCTAGACTGAGACTCAGCTCATAACCATTTCCCATTCTGTCCCACACCACCACTTCCGGACCCCAGGGAAGAAGGGGGGTGGGGGGAATGAAGGAAAAAAGTTAAAATGAAGTTCTCTTTGCATTCTGCAGCTCTAACTTCAAGTCTGTTCAACTGCGGGAAGGTGAATGGAATATCATGGAGCGTTACTGCCACCTTGTGCCCCAGGAAATCTCTACAACCAAGGCTTTGCTTTTTGCCTTCCTAGCTTTTAAAACCACAAACCCAGAGCCAACACCTGTATCAGCTTGTTCAAAACAGAGGGGGGGCAAAATACTCCCACCTCAGCCCACCAAGGGCAGAGGGGCCCCAGTGCTCCCGGGGCATCTTCAGCCAAGCACAGGCACGGACACAGCAGCTCGAGGTGCCAGCTCTCTCCACTCCCCTTTAACCACAAGGCACCAATGCTTTGGCACCTTTATCAGCACTGCTCAGTGGTGTAGGATGCCCATTCCTTTTATTTACCAAGGAAACACCTCACAGACACTTAAGACAGTGATCCAGCTCTCATCACCCTGCCTGAGGGACGCACACAGCCCATAACCACTTCTCAGTGACAGCCATCAGAGAGTTTTGATTCCGGATGAAATCCAACTCCCCCAACTCAACACCAGTGCTTACTTTACGAGGATTGCTGGTCTAGAAAGGGCTGTGTTTGTTCCCATGCTCAAGCACAGTGTGAATAAAGCAATACTCTTATGGAGGGGTTTTGGCTACCTTGATTTACCAGAAAGGTGTTTAAAGGGGGCTGCACGAAGCAGATCCATAAAATTTATTAGGGATGATATTGAATAGTTTCTTCACAAATGAAATCAAAAAGCCTATAAAATGATGACAGAAAATGACAGCTACTCTACAGCATATTTGAACAATACCTGGAAGCTTAATAGAGGATGATTAGAAAATTCTGAAGGATGGTTTTTCACAAGAACACACTCCTGGAGAAATGATAGCTGAACAGTGTTAATGTATTTTCACTGAATCATTTGTCTCATGAATATTTTTGACAGGTTTAAATTGTGCTTGCTATCTACTTTTATCCCTTGCTTCTAAGATCAATTTTAATTAAAAACTCATGTTAAACACTCATAATTGTGATTGTTCTCTCACAGCAGCTCAGCATTACCCCAAAAATTATACCTTTGGCCAAAACCCCAAAACATTTTCACATATTTTACATCCTAGTTGAAGCAAATGCAATCACAGCAATAGAAAAGCAACTGGTGAAACAGAAAACAAAGGCAACTTGTTCAGAGAGATAGGCCTTCATTGCTGAACCTCCCTCGAGGCCTGCACAGGTAGGTCTCTAGATTTTCTTGACTCCAAGCAGGTATTGGAAAGTGCCTTCAACAGCCAGATTTATGGTGATCCTCTATGGTTCCTGCATCACAAAATCTTCCACTATGAGGCCAGGCCCTGAAGGCTCCTCTGCCCGTTGCCACAAGAAGTTTCACTGAAGCAGCAGCCTCCTCATGCAAAGTTCTTTTTGTCTCATTGACCAAAGGATCAGCTCTAGCCACATCTGTTCCTTATCCAAAACAGACCCTGGAAGGTTCTGCCACTACTTCTTTTAGAATATTAAAAAAACCCAAACCACACCAAAAAAACCACCAAACAAATACACACCCCAACCTAACCCTAGAAACTGTCACAGAATTGTTTGAATGTTTCCTGCCTCACCCCCCCACCCTTGTTCCCCTTCCTTGTTCGGTGCTAGACACTGACATTCAGCAAGGCTTCACATATGTGCAAGACTTCACAGAACTGTATAAATCAGTAGTTTTACTTGAGCTTTGTCACTTCTTACCTGTTATGCTAATTCATCATTATTTTTATTATCACTATTCCCTCTACTCCCCTGCAACCACACTGTCTTTTCTCTTTTCCTCCCTCATATGCTGATTCTATGACTCAGAAAAACAGCATTTAGGCATGGGAAGTTAGGAAAATGAATTGGGGTCTACTGGCCAGGGAGATTCTCATTCTAGTCTGCACTCAGCATCATTTTAAATGATGCAAGATGGAAAAGACTCTACTCTGAATAAGCAAGAACACAACTCAACACAAAGCATCCCATTCCGCAGCCAGGCATGCTGTGGCTCCAGACTACAGCCAAAGGGACACACAAGTGCCTGCCTCTCCTCACTGCTCATCTGTTTTCACAAAATCTTCTCCAAAGTAGCATGAAAAATGTGAAGCTTCTTTCTGCTCCAGGAAGGCTTTGTCTCAACCAGCCAAGGTACCCAAAGGCTGGTAAAATGTTTGCAGCCACAGGAAGTGTTTAATACTTTGTTAACAACTGCAATTCTTTTGTTCCCAACTGGGAGCAGCAATAGGATAGAGCTCAGGCAAGGGGGCTGTGCAAGGCAAGTGCCGAGCTGTGGGGCAAGGTGTCAGCTCTGCCACAGGGACGCAGCCATTTTGCATTCGCTTCAATTAAAGGCAGGCACCAGCGCGGCTCTTCCCCAGCGTGCTCGCTGACAGAGATCCCCACATCATTTCCCATCCAGAAGCAGCAATTCTGACAGAGCCTACAGACGGCCTTTGTGTAGGGAGGAAAACACAGCATTACTGTCCGTGTCCATCCTCCAGTGAACACACAAAGCATATGTGTTGTGACAGCCACCCACGACAGGAGCTTGGCTCTTTCGCTGAAGCTGTCGGCGCTTATTGTTTAACTCTGGAGTCCTCCAGTTCAGTCCTGGAGCGTGAGCCAAAACTGTGGCTGCAACACAGACAGTGTGGAAATACCAGCAGACAGTCAATGGTCTGAAAAAACTAATGCCTCAGACATACCCAGGGAAGGCGCAGCAGCTGGACCTCTCCAACATATACCACAGGGCAACTTCTGAAGAAAGGAATTACAGTTTTATCCTTGCCAGTCACAGCAGCCCTCTGACAAAGTGGTGACACCTCTGACAGAGCTGCTTCCTATCCGACACATCACTTGACCGTATTACAAGCTCCAACTAATCTTTCTCATTATGGACCTCAATTTTGTGATGTAGCTACATGGCTCCTATTCAGAAAGATCACTCCCAGCTTAAATAAAACATTTGTCTCCTGAAAGAGGAATAATGAATATTAGTTTAGCTATGGATTAAGTGTGTTAATAGACTACTTCACCCTAATCCTGTTTTTTGAGCAGCGTGGCTACTTACAGTCCCAAAACCAACTGTGTAATGTGAGCAATTCAGGCTCCCTCAGGTTTGATGCAAACATCACAGATATCGCAGTTAACACCCACAACTGATCGTCTGATTAAGCCTGCACCGAGTGGTCCTGGAACATCCTCTGAATTAATTACCATCAGAAGGGTGAAGGGTTGAGGGTGGTTAGAATTTAAATTTGTCATGTTTATACAAATGAACCAGAGGTAAACGAATACAGTGAAATACCTCAGTGCTTAAAAGTTGATTTGCTTCTGTAGAAAACAAATCACATTCTGGATACAAAGCAGGAAGCTCTAATACATGTTAGAGCTTGATGCAGCTTTTCACCACAAGGCAGACAACTTCCTGTTTCATTTATTGTCATAAACCAATGAACACCTACTAGAATACAACCCTTAACTCCTCTTCAGTGGCAGCAGGGGATATAGGAGCACACACTGTACCAGCTGGTGTTACTGGGTACAACTGGAAAAAGGTACTCACATCTGCACAGCCTTCACTTGTATGAATTGCACCCAAAAGACACATGTTATACTGTGATCCCTGTAAGGTACCACCCCATTTCTGTCACAGAGAATTGGTGAAAAATTGTCCATCCCAAAGCATGTGCAGAGAGAGATGAATAAACTGTAACCACTTAAGTGATACCAGCTGACAGAGATTACAGGGTAGTCACATTTGCTTCTGTCAAGATGGATTCCCTCGAGTTTCAGCCAGCAAAGATGGATTCAAAGCCACCCTCACCCAGTGAGCAGGGGACACAGTTCAGCATGAGGATGGCTCTTAGCCCTAGGCACCAGAAATCCTCTCATCACAACAAAGAGCTGAGTCCAGATTTTCTAATAGAGTGTGTTGAAATAAGAGGCCACTGTGCTTTTCTAAACAGAAATCTACTTTCCCCCACCATAAAACCTGGAACTGAAAATACCATGATGAAACTACAGCTCTCGGGACTATGGTCTTGAATATGATTGTTCAGGGAGAGGATCCACCAAGAACCCAGTAACTCTCACCTTCCAGGCTGCCATTCTACACAGAGCAAAACACATGAATGAGGCTGGTCACGACACCCAAGGTGGTTAGACTTCTAACATTATTTCATCAGATTCTGTAAAATCCCATTGTTTTCTGGCATGCTCCATCCTTAGCAGATTAGGGAACTACTAAACTCTAGGGCACAGAAGAGCCCCAAAGGTATATCCAAACGTAAAACCTGATTCCTGGACTCAGCTCAAAGTGCTGAGGTTAGCCCATCGTCTGCACTGCAACACTGCCTGGGAACCCTAGGGCTAGAACAGGGACTCGGGCCAGGTCTCCTAAAGCCACCACTATTTGATGCTGCACACACATTGATGAGCTCTGCTTCCTGCCCTGGGACCAGCACAGGTACCACCAGGGAACAGCTCCAGGATGGCTCAGCATAGTGTAGCCATTGAGAAGAACACAAACACAAGAGAACTTTTTCGGCAAAGTTTTCTTAAGGCACTGCTCACCTCATCGTCTGTGGTGTTACTCCACTGCAAGTCCCCAGATATTTAATTCAGAGCAGAGAGAATCAGCTGCAGACAGATAACAATGAACGATTTACTGTTCCCATTTTATATTTGGCCTAAGTTAACAGCAAATACACCAACACAGAAGGATCTCACACTCAGGTGCCATTCTTCAATGGGCAACCTCTTCATTTCATAACTTGATTAATGGTCCCACTGACCTCATCTAAACACACAGAAACAGCCAGCAAGAGAGCTACAGTTTCAATGCAGTCTCCCAGCCCTACAGTCAGGCTATCAAACAATCTGCTAGAAGAACCTGCAGAAAAATAAATTACATTCCAAAAGGAGAAAAACAAATACAACAGGCTCTGAAGCAGCTCCCTGCAGCACCAGCATGTATTTGCTTCAACAAGAGCTTAAAAGCCTCACCTCACAAGCCCTTTTCATCTTTCACAAAGTGTGTTTTAAAAAAGAAGAACCACCCACTAATAAAGCCTACACATAGCATTGTCCAGCCCTTCATTCCACAACCCCACACGAAAGCTTAAACCCCAGCTCCCAATCCCACACACTGTCCCACAGCCTGTTTTCCTCTCAACTGCACACACAGTACTTGCCAGGCACCTTTCTGTCAGCGCTTCCACTGGGGTGATAACCCCAGCAATGGCCAAGCTTGCTAAAGCTGTTCTTGAGCGTAAGCTGCACGCTGGTATTGAAGCACCAGCTCACTAACGGGGTGTCTGCCAGTCACCATGGAAGTTCCTCCCAGTTTTGATTGTTCACACAGGTGGCATCCAGTGGAATCCACCACCAAAAGCTCAAAAACTTCCATTTCTGACCTAACTTCAGACATACACAACAACAGAATTTCGCTTAAGCTTTTCCTCCTCAGATAGCTGCAGCTGGAGGAAAGTACAGCATTAACCTAGCAAGTCCAGACCTGCTTTCAAACACATTTTCCTTCACACTTCAGTCCTTAGAGCGCTGGCTAATAACACTCCTACACCAGCAATTTTCATCCTGTGCTTCACATTCCTCTGGGGGGCAGGGAGTAGGACCACAAACTATTCAGGAGAGATCCAGAAAAGGCATCTAAGTAAACCGGGTTTGTGCACACCATACAATAACCTGCATATGCACCCATGAACATTTTCATGCAGGACCCCTGAAAGTTGGAGAGGATGCTCCAAGAGCTGAGACTGAAAACTACCGTCCACTATGATATTCCAGTGTCAGAGAAAGCACTGATTTAAGACTGAAAAAAAAATCCAAGTTATTCTACCAGCTCTGTCCCTCTAGCATAGTGATTGACAGGACTTTTCATGGATCTGTGCCCCAGCTTTTCCACCTGTAAATAAGAGGGAAATTATCGTATGTGTTTTTCAAGATTTAAAACCCATCTGAGAATAAATGTTATTTAAAAGATACACGTTGCTACTGTTCTCCCTCTCATACTAACCTCCATAAACTTCTGCCCAGTACATCAGGCAGTCAGTCACCTTCAATTCCTGGGTCTCCTGTAATCAAACCCTGGGATTCAGCACTGGATGCCACAGATCTATAAACCATCCTGTCTGACTACATAGAAATAATGGTTGTTGAGTTGCTTTGGTGTGAGGGGAGGAACACCACAATATACTGTAAATATTCATGTCGTTGGTGACAGTTACACCATTCCGAGTCATGTGTTTGCAACCAATTGACACACAAATCCCAGCAAAAGGGATCACATGAAAACAGAGCAGAAACAGAATGCAAAGAGCACTGGTGAAAGAAGCAGGGTAAGCCATACTACCGTTATAACACCATTAACACAAAACTTCCCTGGCAGAACTACCCAGTCAACACAGGGACAGAACGAGAAGATTTCCTATAACCTGCATATTAACAGAAGTATTTCTGCTGCACCCTGCTGCTGGACAGAGCTTGGTGATGATGCCCTGATAGTTCAAACCTGCAATGATATTGTTTAAGCAAATTTGCTAATTTGTTATTAATCAGGCATCAGGTTTTGTATAAGGACCAACAAGCCTTTGTGCTAGCTACTGTCCAACCACAAAAATTGATAACATTACCCCTGTTCCAGCAAGCACAAAATCATTAGTTTAATAACTGTACAGGTGTTTGAGATCTCATATGCAACTCTCACACTTCACATGACCTGACCTTCACATGGCTTTGTTTTAAAAAGCTTCATCTGTACTCCTGCTGCTTCCTGAAGGAATCCCACAGAAGAGCTTTCGTATACGCCTTCCACTTAAAAATGCATGACTTTGTCAGAAGCAGTCTCAATGCTGCTCTGGAGAAGCATGACCCCAAAACAGTTAATAACCAGGGGGAGCTTCCCATGAGGTAGCCTGGGCCTTGCAAAGCCCCTGTACCCCTCAGATGAGTCACCTAACCTTCATTATGTTACACACTCATTTGTACAGCAAATGAATTCTCCTGACACTCTCCATCCCCTGTATTGCGCTCTTCAATTTCTACCTTCCTGGAAGCTTCTGTTGCTTTTAAAATATACATGTAAAAATCTGGTTTGACCTCATTCTCCCTTACTAACATCACAGAAATCAAGGAAACTGGGTAGGCTATCAACACCAATCAGGACTATGTCCTTCCTCTCTACCCACTGCCTCAGCTGCAATTTCCAACAGCGCGAGCAGTTCATTCCCAGGCTTGCTCAAACACGCGTGTTTTCAACGCAGAAAGTTCTAGCTGAGCCTCTCCAAGGTATCACTCAGAGGAGACTACACAAGTTTGCTGTGTGTATCTCTACACAGACAAACCCAGCAGGATTCTTTCAGACAGAAATATGCACACTTAACAAAACACTGAACAGTGGAGAGAATGAGTAAGCACACCACAAAAAAAAAAAAAAAACCAACAAAAGAAAAAAAAAAGAAACAAAACAAAAAAAAAAAAAAAAAAAACACCCAAACACTTAAAACAGTGAGACTACAACTCTCATCCTAAGCATTTTGGATAACTTTGGCATGCTGAGCAAGATGCAGAGGGGTGCAGTGCCCTAGCTTTAGATATAACACAGCCCAGCTGTGCCACACCTCCCACAGCTGCGAGCAGGGCCACAAAGGTGCTTGTGCTCTCCTAACCAGCCTCTCAAGGAAAACAATCAGGAAAAATTTCACTATTTGGAAAACAGCAGGCCCATTATGTTGTTCCCAGGGAATGTTTGCACTTGAGTCTCACATTTGTTTTCATCCTGCAGCAGAATGAGTACTTCAAAGTTTCAAACACTTCATTCAATACAGAAATTAGAAGCCAACTTCTTTCCTAACAGTCTGAATGCCTTCACCTGCCTGTAGCATTGCAAAACCTACCGCATCATGCAAAAGCCACTCGAGCTTAAGGTAAAAGGAGTTAGTGCCTGGGCAGCATATTGTTACCACCAAACATCGTTCCCCCCATGAGCGATGCAGCTAGGCTTTCAGGGTCATATTTAAATCATAAAGCAATAATGTCATCCTAGAAAAACACCATTCTGATCATGATGTCTCTTCTGCCTGAGTCAGACCTTTGGAAAGCCATGTGGGCTCAAGTCAGGAGTTGACCAGCAAGCACATCTCCCTTCTCAATCACCTTCCTAGGAATTCTAGTTGTGTATCTTACCAATAATACAAACACCAAACTGAGCTATGCCTCAGTTAACCAGACAGGTCTTCTTGCCATTAATGAGAATTGCTTTCACATACAAATGCCTTGAGGATAAATCCTAGGGGTAACTTGTGAGTGAAGTAACTACTATAGACTGCTCAGAACCATATATAAATCTTCCATTTAAAAAACAAATTAGTAAAGTGCACAACGTTATCTTTTTGCCTCTGGACAAAGGAAAGAGAAGCAAGAAAAAAAAAGGCAAAATTGCTCCATATGTGCATTTTACTCATTTTGATCGGTTGCACTTCATGGTACATCAATTTGTGCTGTTCCCATGAGGGTTTAGAAGCTCACATTTCCTTTCATCTAGCAACTAAATTCTTATCTAATTGTCCTGCACTGCCACCTCTGAAGCAGTGTTTCTCAGGGACGGCTCCAGGATTTTCAGGCTGTAACTGTCTAGCACCAGAGTTTTGTTTAGGGGTTGATTTGGTTTTTTTTCCTCCTGATGTCTGTTTGAAGGATTAAAGCTCAATGTTTCACACGCAACACCAATATGAATTCTAATTTCAAAATAATCCCAACGAGTTAAACTTGGGCAGGCAAACATTCTTATTCAGCAAGCTTTCACCATGGGTTGGTAGAAAGCCAGAAAGAGGGAATAGATGTATATCTGTGTTAGTAGCAAAAGGACAACTGAGCTGGCTGAATCAACGTGAGCTCTACACAGCAATTAGCAGGATCAGCAACACCAGGCTGTGAGTAACATTCACAAGACTGACAACAGAAAACTTGAGAAAGATAAAAAAAAATATACAGAAACTTAAAAACGCCTTTAAATATCACATTGTTCTAACTTAATACCAAAAAAAACGCAAGGAACTGAACTGCTTTGGTTTTGAATTACAGGACAAAGGTCACAAAACAAATATTATGGAAACCTAAGGCTAATGAGGTCCTTCCCATACACAGTGCTCCTGCCATACCAATGATCTTACTAAATATTTCTGGATTCCGTGCATTTACTGATTTCACTCATGGAAGAGGTATTTAGTCTTGCATGTTTCTCTACTTCCCCTAGATGCTCGGTGTATAGCATATACCATTCCACATATAGATACAACATATTGCTTCATTATTGCAGAAATATCCTTGATCAGAGAAAAGGCTTTTGAAGAAAAGCATTAAATTCCAGGCAGGAAAGCCTATAAAGCACCAGATACCTGCCAGATAGGCACAGAAATAAAGGTGAGCTAGGCCTTGAAAGGCACACACCATAGGGCAGAATTCAGCATTATTATGTAGCAAAGAAACTCCTGTATTTAGAATTTATTTTCAAAAGCTGGGGGTTTTTTAAGTCCCACTCTCCCACCAAAAGTGACTTTTTAGCCCAGGTTGAAACCCTTCTCACCTTCCCTGGCAGAAGAGATTTAAAAACGCAGCAAGAACTCTGTGAAGAGACTCCCAGGAGGAACCCCAGACCCCAACCCCCTGCAGGGGGGACCACCCCACCCCCAAAGGAAAACAGACCCCCAACCCCCCACCTCCCTCCTGCCAGCCTGCAGAGAACCACGAGGTTGACCCACCTCGAGGTACCAGCACTTCTGGCACAGCTCTAAGGGCACCAGGCTGCCCAAAGCGTTTTCCAGCTACAGAAACTGCAACTGTAAGGAGATGGAGCCAAGAGTCCTGGAGAGTGGCCTGCCCCTGCAGCCCTCCCAGCCATGGCGTCGAGCACAGCCCTTGTCACACCAGCAATCGGCAGCTCCCAGGATCGGGGCCTTTATGACGCAAGGCAATGAGAAGTCGTCACAGCCAGGCTCTGGGCAGGGCAGGGGGGAGCTACCCATCCTTCCTACCCCTGCCAGGCTGCTCAGGGCGCAGAAGAAGCCCAGGGAAGGGGAAGAGAGAAATCCCAATGGCACCCTGGGGGGGAACCAAGGCAAGGGGAAATGGAGGGGATGGAGAAATGGCCTCAGCTGTGGGGGACCCAACCCTTCCTTTCCCCACCAATGAAAGCACCAAATCTTTAAAAGGCGTGTTTCTAGCACTTGCAGGAAGGTTTTCGAAGGGGTGAGTTGTTGTTGCTCTGGGCCCTCTCAGCAGGGGCTCAGTAGTAGGTGCTGGGATGGCAGCACTGGCTCTGCCTCAGCAGCTGGGTCAGTTTTTAGGGCCCGCAAAGAAATGGGCACCCTTAGCTTGAAAAGCACTGGGAGCTCCAGGTGATGCTACCTGTGCCGGTTGGTTGTTGCTTTGCTCTCTTAATGTTGTGGGTGGCTTGGTGTTAATAAACTTTTAACTGATCTTGCCTCAATAACCCCACTAAAACAAAACGCCTGTCAGACAGGGGAGGGAGAAGGTGTAAAGCTGCTGTTGTTAGACAGGGGTTTGCCAACATTCAGGTATTAAAGTCTCACACCAGTCAGAAGCCTCAGGCAAACAAATTCCCTTGGCTCTGCCCTGCCTGTGCACAGGCCTGGCTGCGAGGAGTGGGGCTCTGAGGATAGTAGAGGATGCTGAGCTCCTTGCTTGTCATCGGAAGTGCTCTGTCCCTCAATCAAAAGGTTTATGGATAAAGCTAATTTGTGATAGTTTCAGGCCAAATTTATCTAGCCCAAGGGACTTTTAATTTTCTTCTAGTAATTTTGGTCTATTAAATAGCACCGGCATTTTCTAAAATAAACAGTTCAGTTGCTTGATACTGCTTAGATGCAAGTAGGGAAGAAATGAACTGGGGTTGATACTGTTTCTGTGTTTTCCTCTTTAATTTTGTTACTTGAAATCCAATTATGTATAAAATTCTCAGACTGGGGACTTAAAAAAAAATATATATATATACAGTGTTACAAGCAGTGCATGAAACCAAACAGCATTGTTGTTTCTAGTGCAATAATTTTTTTCCCCGTGCAACTGCTGCTGGCCCTGCTCGAGCTCCTAAGCTGTACAACGAGGGCTAGTCTGAGGCCTGCAGCTCCCGGAGAAATCCATCAGCACCAATTAGACTGGTTTTCCTGAGGCGAGAAGCTGAAGGTCACCTGTTCCTTTCACTAGGGCCAGTAGTGCTTGCTTCTGTCGTGCACAGAGGAAGCACTCTAAATAGTGATTGTATTTTCCTGGTGATTTTCCACAGCAAGTGTTAGGGAGAAGGAAAACCAAGCACGGACCCCCAAATTGCTCCAGATCTCTGCTGTGATTTCTTTGTGTGTTTTTTTGATCCTTCTGTGCTGCTGTTTCCTGTGCCAGTTACCTGATCTGATTCTATAGGGAAAATGTACACTATTTCTATAATCCTTACTGCCCTTTGTACAGCCCTGGAAGGGGTTCTTTTTCGTTGCCTTTTAGCTATTGTCATATCACCAGACATTAAACTTCCCGTTCTGCTATAAAATGCAAAATTAAAGTAAATGGTTAGTTTATACTAGCAAACACCACCAAAAAAAATTGTTTGTCTAATATTCCAGTTATTTTGGAAACACATAATAGGGGAAGGAGGTGCTGTGAAAATTACCTCTTTCTCCAGTTGAGAATTTTGCCTCTACATAACCTCTCTGATGCGCTGATTTTTTCCATGCCTACCATGACTCCTACAGTCTCTAGGCAGAAAATGCTGAACTGTGAATGACTTCCCACCCCTTTAGGGATTCTGGCAAGTGTGAGTAATGATCGTTTCCATTCTGAAAACAGCTGCAGCTAGGAATGTATTGGATTGCTCAAGATTTTCCTGACTAATAATCTCTCTGCATTTTTTCTTTGTATGGCAGAGTGGTGTTGTCATTTGTATGGTATAAAATGTTCTAGAGCTTGATTGCCCAGTGAAGATATAAAGCAGGGTAGGTTTTCCTTGTCTGCGTATGAAACACCTGTGTTTAACTTACAGAATTTAAAAGCTAGTCCTGGGATTTCCTAAGAGCTTTTAAAGTAATAATTTTCAGGGGGAAGCAAGGGGAATCAATGCTGCTTGCACTGGTTGGCAACTTGGTAATTTGTTCTAAACCAAGCACTAATATTTCACTGTGCTTGTGAAGCTCCATGAAAATGTCTTTTCAAAGCTGGGAGAAGACACTACATCAGGAGAAGGCCAGTCCCTGGTGTGCTTGTCCCTGTAACTAGCTGTCTGTAAAGTGTCTGGCTGTTTCATAAGGGTGTTGGGAAAGGCTCGTGCATTATGTGCTCCACCTAGGAGCAGGGCGTTTAACTCTCTTTTCAGGCATGCTTTAGAAAGATGTTTCACGCTACTGGTTAATATGACACACACGTCAACACACAGCAGGAGAACAATTCTTCCATTAGGAAAAATGGTTAAAAGCCTTTAGAGTTAAACCTGGAAAAACGTGATGCATAAGGAAATCTCAAATGTATACAGCTTTTAATAACAAAGCTTGCTCCTCTGTTGTTCTAGATCAGTTGAGAAAATTGTTCCCCTCTCTCAATAAATTCTGACAAATAAAACTGTCAGCTTAATTAATCTACTTGAGAATAATTCACTTTTCTCCCATGGACTTAGTATGAACTACTGAGTTAACTTTCTGTGAGCATTACATACCTGTGATGCTATCTTCATGTGTCTAAGAGCAGCTATCATGTTCTAAACTGTTAGACTGAACTTCCCATCCCTGAAGCCAGACAGATGAACTTTTTTTTGCTGGCCCAGTACAAAATGTTGTTGACTTCAGCATAATACACCTTAAAAAATATTTCTAAATACCTCCTCAATGTCATTTCCAGAGATCTTTAATTTCGTGGACCTGATTCTTGCTTTTTTCTTCTTCAATTGGCAAGGCATTTTAGGTCTTTGCCTCCATAGATATAGCGATGCCAGTCAAGTAGCTTTAAACTTGCTCTCTGTCATTAAAAGGGTATTATTTTGTTTTCAGAGTGCAGGTGAGAGCTGTACACAGTTGCCATGAGTCATGCTTTGTCATCCTTAGGCCATGGTGATAGTCTTCTACAGGAATAGTCCTGATGTCATCAATAACATAAGTGAAATGATGATTATCTTAGTTATCACTGGAGGAATCCCAACTGTTGTTTGAGATCAACATTCCAATCTTTATCCATGTTAAGTGGTAAAACTTTAGCCATCCTTTCCATGCATTATGAAGCCATTGAAAATTACAAGTAGCATATACCAAGCCTATACAGGCTAGGAGACGGTGTGCGGGGTCATCTGATCTGGCTTCATCTTCCAGAGAAAAATCGTGGATATTCTAACCACAAAACATGGAACACAGTCCAGGTTCTGCAACTATCCTTGACAGTCTGAAGATGGGTATCCTAGCAGAGGCAACTCTCTGAGACGGTTGTGGTGTGTCTAGTTATGAATACTGTTTGGTTTGCCCTCATTTACTGTCACACACACTATGGTAATCACTTGTGTTTCTTAAGACACAAGTATCTCTGCTATTCTGAGGCAAAGCCATGAATCCTCTGGCAAGAAGTAACCCACTGACTCAGTGAACTGGAAGTAAGGAGGCTGCTTACCAGTATGAGTAGAGGGTTTGCAATCTGGACATTTTACAAGCTGCACTGTTTGACCTTCAGCTTGGGTGGTCTGCCCAATCTGCCTGACTCCTCTTTAGTGTGTGGGAGCCGTGCAGTGCAGGATTATGCATATGTTTATCCCTGGAACCAAGGGAGTGCATTAGTGAAACTGCATGCGTAGCACTGGCTAATAATGCCACTTCTGCTGGTGAGGGAGTCAATGACTCGGAAGGGATTATGTTTGTTGACAGAGAGCACATCTGGCTGCCATACAGCCCTGCACTCCAGAGGTCTAATTCTGTCCTGATTTACTCCCCATCCGGTTCATGCCTTTAACTCTTCCAGATGTGCTACGTAGTGATAAATATATTTCTTTTATTGGCACCTAAATCAGCAAAGAAGTTGGTCTTCTGTTTGTGCCTGTAGATTTTAACCTGACTTCAGTGATACCTTTGGATTGAGGAGGCTGAACACAAGCACTTGCTCTGTGCCTAGATCTGCAATGTCAGTGCTTCTTGACCAGAACACATATGTATTGGAATAAGACTCTACAAGTACCTTGGTTTTTCTAAAGGAGCATTTTCCTCTTTAAAAAGTTTAGTCTCTAGGATAGAACAGTTGCACTGAATCAAAACAAAAAGACAAAAAGGGAAAGAAAAACCACCAAAAAAAACCCCAACAGTGTGTGTGTATATGGATGTCTATGTAAATAATGGTAATAGTGATAACCTTCTGGCCACCCAAAAAGTTGGTGCTTTTCCCCAGTGTCCAATGTCAGTGTTGCAGCAAGAACAGAACCAGAGTCTAAAAAGTTTCTTTTGTAGATAGGGCTCTTGGGAAGGTTTTCCAGTGTCTATACTTACTCTTAGGAGTGATGCCACCCATTTGAGACTTTCTTACGTGTGATAGAGAGCAGCAACATAAACTGTACTTCAAAAAAAGTAAGTCATGGGGTGGTAGCTCTTCCAAGCAGGCATAAAATCCCTTCTTCCACCCTCAGGTGGCTCAGATTAGTCCTAAATTTCTAATTAAATATACAATTACTGTGTCATCATTCATTGTAGCTTTATTTTTTAAGATTACTTAAATTGGTTCTTCCTTTTATGGGTGCTTGTCCAAGATAAAGAAGGAAATGTATTTAGCACATATTAAAGGAGCTAGAATGAAAGTTGCGTATCTATTTTTTACCCTACTACAACTGATTTCTTTGTGCTTTCTTAATCAGTTTGGCATATTTATTCTCAAGAAAGCTTTTGTTAAATCTTGCTTTGCATATATGAATTCACAGCTTCCATCCTGCGGCTGTTACACTAGGAAGTCAGATGAAAATCTGATGAACTTCTTCCAGGAGAGCAAGGTAAATATATCCTACTTGTATGTTTTCTATAGCAATGCTACTTTTGCTCCCTTTTTGGCCCTCTGGTGAGGTTAAAAAGTGTAGCTGTCCTCCTTACAAATAGAGAAGGTATTACAGACAACCTTATGAATTCAGCTAATTGAGTTCCTGGCTTTCCTGCTCATTGATGGTCTTCTAATCTTTGGCATGGTATTTTGATAGAATTCCTGTTGACTTCACCAGAGGGTGCTTTGGGCGCTATCTGCACAGCTGGGTACCCTGCACACACTGCCCTGCTCTGTGTGTGCCAGGAGTGTACAAACAATTTAATGGAGCTGGTGTCATAAGCAGGTGCCAAAGGAATGATAAGGAGTCATATACTTCCGAGTTTATATTTAGGTGATGATAATGATTAACTTTCCTACTCCTTTCCTGTCTGTAAAACAGTGGTGGTTATGTTTATACCTTTCTAACAAAAGCTTTGAGTGGCTTAATTGCTACATTGAACATGACAGCTGCTAACATGGGCACTGTGTCATTAATTCACTAATTGCAGCGCTCTTCAGAATTTCGTAGGGATCTCAGATTTGATAAATAACATTTTTACTTCTTGTGGGGAATATTTCAGTAAGTCTGCAATGTTTGCCTTTTGTTACTTTTTGTTGTTGTTGTTTTGGTTGGGGTTTTTTTTATGTCAGGAATTTACAAGTGTGTTATAACTAAATTCTCTGCTGTATTTTCCTTATGCTGAACAGACTCGTTCTTCAAATACCAGGCTCAGTAAGCTCATGGAGTAGTTTAAAACACATAGTTTGAATGAAACACAGTTTTCTGATATCCTAAGAAAAATAAGGACATGCTGGAAGACTCAGAGCTTGTTCTTTTACTTACTTTGTTCAGTGTCACTTTGCTGCCCTTTGTTGGTTTTCTCCCTTTAAACATCTTGTTATAGATATCTCATGTTGGAAGGGACCCATCTGTTCATGTACACTTCGTACTTTATGAAGTCTTGCAGGGAAGAAAATGGTAGTGACATCTCAACTTGGAGCATCCAAGGAGCCTGCACAGTTCTATGGCAGAAGATGCAAGGATGTTCATTGGTGGTACTTCATGCACTTTTTGTTCAGCCACACACAGGCAAACTCTGAGAGCACAGCATCAAGATCTTGATTCACATGAGAACCTAATGCCTTCAAAGATCTTTCTCATCAGTTCACTAAGTTGTAAATGTATGAGCTATAGACGAGTGGTCAAATGGCTGTTCAGAATTATGGAGACAGTGGGTCTAAATTTCCTTTCCACTACTCAGAGTTTGGTTGCTTTAACTCCTCTGACCTCACTGGAGCTAACTGTGTGTGAAACACCATACTGCAGCAGAGAGTCCTGTCTACACAAATTCTGCACAAGTCTAAATGATGCTTAATTAAATAATAGCTGTTGGCTTCACACAGTAAGTGTGGTAGATATAGGGTAATACTACTCATTTTAGCTCAGGTAATTAGAAATCTAACCAACCATGTGTATTTGCAGAGTCATAATTCTGGTCATAAAGCCCAGAAACTCTGTCCATGCATACTGTGCTGAGTTTCCTTCAGCTGCCACCATTATTGCACATTCTCCCTTTGCTTCTCCCCATCATGTACTTAACCAAGACTTTGTTCCCTGTCTGATTCTTAGACATGGACTTAACAATCTGTCCTCTGATGCATTTTTACAAGGGTAGATATACTTGGGGTTATGGGAAAGAATGGAACCTCCTTTAGCTTTGAGATTAGTATCTCCTTAAGAAATAGGACTGTTCCTACAGCTGCCTGTCATGTTAGGCCATAGATGTCTCTCTTCAAGATCAGAAGAGACAAAAGAGGTTCCTCTCCTGTTTTGCTCCGACCTGCTTGTTTCCAGCTAGTGGTTAATAGCTTCTTGCATCTGAGAATTCCTTTGGAGAATCAAAGCGGATCAGGCAAATAGTTTAAATACCTGATTTCTAATGTCTTGCTTCATCTTGATCAAAAGCGCAGCCCAATATTTACTTCCCAGTACAAATTGTGTGCTTTTTGCAAAATGGCAGTTAAAGATGCTTATGATTATCTCTGTATTTGCATTACTTATTGTATCCTCCTGAAATTATATAGACAAATATACCTACTACAAATTGGCTTGTAAAGAATGTGGTTGATGGCACTTGTACTGCTGAAATAAAGGAGTGTTTGGGCTTCTCGGTGTTTACAGTGAGGATGAGCTGCCCTCATGGATGCCACTTGGATCTGAGCATTTTCAGCTTTGTAGCCAGCAGTGAACTGTGCTGCTTTAGCTTGTGCAGGTCAAACTCATGGCCAAACTCTGGCTGCTTTCTATTATTTTTAATAGGCAAAAAGACCATTTTGTTCTAGAGTTAGTGTATGCTCCCTGTGATGCATCCTTTGCCTGGGAATGTTTTCAAGTGTCTCGGGTGATGACAGTGACAGGTTGCTTTCCAGAGAGGCAGGGGCTCCAGCTCAGGGCAGTGCAGGACGTGGTGTATTTCCTGCACAGATAACTAGAGAGGAAAATTGCCTGGGTGCACTGCAGTAGGGATCTTTGCTTCCCTGCCTAGAGCAAAGATAAGTCTCCTGGCCTCTGCTGTGCCCAAATAAGCTGACAAACCTGATGAATGGAAAAGCCTCCTATCTCAGAATCGTGAAAAGCGCAGGGGTGAACTCGGCAAATGTTCTGTTCTGAATGCACTTAAATTATCAGCTGCAGCCTAACAGCAGCTGAGCACGTGCCTCACCCTTTAGAGTGCAGACTTCTGAATCAAAGCCAGTGATGTCGGGTGGATCTGCCAGTCAGATGGGTTATCTTGCCTTAGAAAAGGGATGTCGGTGGCAGGATATACTCTGTGTTTGCATCTGTTTTCTTAGGGAGGGATACAGCAAATGTTTGGCTTTAGTCCTGTTCTCATGTAAAGCATTAAACAAGAGTGTTTCTCCTCAGAGTAACTCTACACTCCAGCAAAGCAGCCTTGCTGAGTGTCAGTGTTCCTGCTAACACTTGTGTTCTGAAGGGCACCTCTGACTACTGCTCATGCAGAAGCAGTAGCTTGGTGAACAGATCTTAATGGGAGAAGAACTTGGAGCTGCAAATGCATCCACCACTTTCTCCACTGTCCCATGTTTCACTGAATTTGCACAACCTTCTGCCTGTTGCCCCTGCATTAATCCTTGCTACTCCTTGCAGTGATGATAGTGTGAGGTATTATTCCAGGTGTGGAAGTGGGAGGACGAAGCTGGGAGCTGAAGTTCTGCTTTGTGTTTCTGGCTGTGCTGCCAGCTGACAGGCAGACTTCAGTGGAATCACTTAACTCATAAGCATACTGAGGCAAAGAGGAGTAATCTCTTAAGTGGCTTTACCTCTCTCTGGTTCCTTGTTGTGCTCTCTTTAAGGGAAGTGATTATTTTGTAGTTGTTCAGCCTCATTCAAACAAACTGGAGAAGACTGGAGGTCATTCCATTGGATTGGCTAAAACTTACATGTGGGAGAAGTCAAGCTGTTCTTTAAGAGGGGGAGAGAGATGATTTTTTTGACCTTCTTGTTTCTGGCTGTATTTGGCAAAAGAAGCCAGTTGATAACACAGGTGCCCAAGAGCATGCCTCTCTCAAAATGAGGATTGTCCTCTCAGTGAGATTGTCTTCATTTAGTAAATTAAAACCTACCAGTCACAACCTAGGGCATGGGAGGAGGTGCCCTCTTCTATTAATGATTTTGTTGATTACAAGAACATGTATTTAATTGCCATGTGCTTGCCTGTTATGTTCCAGAGACACAGTGTGTCATCAGAGAAACTGGGGAAAGTGAGTTCTTTGCTCTGCCAATAGGTCAGGCATTTTTCTCTTCATTCCTCCCCAAGTCTTCTATATGCATGCATATTAATCAGTGCAGGCCGTCTTTAATTATAGGCAAATGGTACTTACTGCTTCTCAAATCAATGTGTCTTCTAAATCATGTGCTAGTCTATAAATGAGCAAAATTGAAAGGCTCTGCTTTGCACTAGAAGTCATTTTCACTACCTGGCAAAATTTCACTTGATCTTTCGAGCAAGTAGCCTTCAAAGGAAGGAAAAAATATTTTCCTAACTCGGTAAAACAAATAATTGATTTACAGCCAAATGCTTTTTTTTGTTTTTTTTCTTTTTGGAGGAGACAAACATATCAGTGAAGTGTCTTTCAGCAGAGTTTTCAATACACATGTTCAGTGAATGCAATTAACTCTCCTGCACGTTGGCCAAGTTCCTGTGACACTCAGTGTGCGTCCATGCAGAGGATCTGTAAGTGGGGGTTCATGACTCTTGGTTCCATTGCTGTGGTTTTAGATGCCCTGCAGCAGCTGACTGGTCATCCAAAATAGTGCTAGCCTGGTGACTTCTGACTCTAGAAAAGCTTGCTGTGTTAGGGACTATGGGATGTTCAAGTTCTGCGTGCCTGTGTCCTGTACGTTATCAATAGAAAATTGCACTGTAATCACCCTGAAGGAATTAACTTGTTTGGGCTGTAACAATGTCAACGGGCAATGTGTAGGTAGTGCGTGTTAATATACAGCCTGATATTTATTCAGAAATATGAAGGAGTGTAGGGGTGTTACTTATGAGGTTATGGGCAGCCTTTCTAGGTTCTTATTCCTTGGAAATCCTTTCCTGTGAGCTGATGACTATGTTAAAATTCAGAGATGGCTTTCAGTGGCTGAGATGTTTACTTCAGGTGAATGTTTCCTCTGTAAACTGAAGGAGTGTGAGCCTTAACAAATGAAACGCTCCTTCTGAAAGTACAAATGCTTTCCAGTCTAGGTTTCCCACAGTGCTGTATATAAAACGCTCTGCAACATGAGGGTAAACACAGAGATTGTTTTGAATATACATCAAAATGTGTCTAGCTTGCCTAATATTTTTCACTTAATTTGCATAATTCAATATGGAAGTCTTTTGCAAAGAATTGGGAAGAAAAATGTCTTAACATGTCTGCTTTTAGAAATTCTGAAATACGAAAAACTATTATAATCCACTCATTTAAACTCTGTATTCCTTATTTCAAATGTTAGATGTTTTTAAAACATACCTTCTGAATCAAAACCAGTTAGATATAAAAAACAAAAGAGGGGGAAAAGGTTGGACAGCAAATAAAATCATTATTGTGTTATCTTTAAAGTTGTTTTTCTGCTTTCAATGATATCACTGAATTGAAACCTAGTTGGTGTTCCCTGTTCAGTCTCTGTGCAGCTCATGGATGGCTTGTACTTAAAATCAGGAATCCAGTTTTCTGTTTCATTGCAGTTTGGGCACTAGCACATCAATGAAGAAATCCTAGGTAAGATCTTGCCTTACCAGGTCAATAGCATCAGATCCCTTTATTGCATTTCCCTTTGGGTTTTTTCCTCTTCTGGTGATAGCCAATAGTATGGCTGTATTATCTTTATTGTGAATGATTTTAGTGTTTTCTTGTCCTATACCAGTTTCTCCAAAATAATTCTTGTTTCAAAGTATGTGTTTGTGCCTATATAAGGGACACAAATGCATAACCTCTTTCCAAAAAATAATTTCTCTGGTCTCGTTCCTGACCAGCACTTGGTATTGTATAGAGTGACATTTGCATGTGAGGCATTTGCTCAGAGATACTCAGAGCCCTTGCAGATGTTTACATTACATGATAAAATACATATTTAATGGTGTGTATGTGTGCATATATATTCATGTATATAAATCAAATGGAGGCATTGGGGGGTGGGGGGGGAAGGAACGGAGAAAGAGATGAAGCTTTTGGACCAGCCAAGAGGAAGGTATTAACTGTTCTGCATCATCCTTGGTGCCTGTAACATCCTCCCACTTTGCACTGCGCTTACGTTACACAAGGTCAAGGAGTATCAGCTACAGCTCTACACCTTCTTTCCTCTTCACCATGTCTGAATCCAGCCCTGAGACTTCCCTCACCTGTTCTCTTCCTCCAGAGTTAAAGCCACTAAAACGGTTTACCTGCAAAACAGAACAGCTACGGTGCTGGCTTCAAACTGCTGGTAAGCAAGCCCTTCAGGTAACTTGCCGTGATGTTTTGCTGCACTGACAGCTGATCTGACAATCTGATGCATTATAAATGCCCACTTTAGAAGTGTACTTAATCCTAGCATGGAAGTCTGTAGGAACAGCTCAGCTCAAGTGCTGCAGATGAGTACACGTGGCTTGTAGCAGTGGCGTGTTATAAAGCTAGCGCCACAGTTTTAAGGTGAGGGGTAAGAAGCTTTATGGACTTAATGTATGCAAGGAATTTGGTAAGAGGGCAAACAATAGGTGATTAAATTGTCCTCCCTGTAAGAAACACTAGATGACCACGCTGACTGGATGCCAGATGCAGACTGCCATGGGTAGCTGCAAGCACTACAGATTCAGGGAAATCATTGTCGGGTATAGAAGAGAATTGAGCGTTTCTCTCCAGCAGCAGTTAAATAATTTGATGCATAGCCCAGGGTAGTTTGAGGCAGATTTTGAAAATGTGTGACCCTGTTCTGGACTGACTGACTGACTGATCAGGCAGCGTTTTAGGCACCAAAAGCGCAGGACTTGTCGCTCAATAGACCTTTGTCTATGTGCCAGAATTCTTGCTGCCCCAGCATACTGTGGAGGGGTTGGGATCTCTAGCGAAGCAGTTGTTTACAACCATTTGTTCCTGCTGCACTGTTTCAGCTCCCTAACAGGAGCTCATGATTCATATTAATGTGAAATACATGCCTGCTAATGTAAGTCATCCAACTTGTACCAAACTCAGGGTCGATGCCATGACCATTATCACTAATGCTATGAGGGGAAATACTGCTAATGTGAATAATCGTATAATGAATAGTCATTTTAATAGCCTCTGGTTCTGTATCTCATCCAAAAGGCAAGCACGTTCTGATAAATTAAAGGACTGCTTAGCTCTTTTGAAGGATGTAGCACAGAAGCTTGTAAGTTGCTTATCCAACATTAAGCAGGCTTCCTTCAAAATTGTCTGTTAGCTACCTTTGCTGTTGCCTTTTCTGGCCCTTACCTGACTGCACAGGGCTTTCTTTTTCACTGCACCACTCATCTGTGATGCAGTGGTCATGATCTTTGTCACTGGAAGATCTATAGAATTCAGAGCAAGAATGTTTATAGTTTGAAATGAAATGCTGTGTTCCTTAGCTGGAAGCTGACATGCATTCACATCGGCTGTGAAGCAAGCACAGAGGGAAGGAGCAGTGTATATTGAGTAGTGGGTTACACCACTGCCCTCTTTGAAGCATTAAGAAAGTAGAAATGTAGGCTAAAGAAAGCATGGTGTGCCTTTTTGCACATTTTCTAAATAATGCTGTGTTTGTATTTGATGAATTTGTTTATTACCTTGCTTACAAAACTACTATGCATAGATTATTCCGAGAAAGTCCCTCCAGATAGACTGAGAATTAATCTGCTACAGATAATGCTTAGGCCATTGCTCTCTTACGGTAATTTGCATCTCTGTAAGGTACTAAAAGTGTTTTTAATGAGTCTCACAATACCAAAACCAATAGTAACAATAGTGCATTGCTATTACTTTTTCTGAACTTTGCTCCTGGATGAAGAATAGAAGTGAATTTGAGGTCTGAGGCAGGAATTTATAGCTGTTCTTTGGGATTTGCTGGGACTGGCATGACCTCGTGAGAAGGTGTCTACGTTTAGCCCATAACCAGGGCTACACTACAGCTGTTGCTCTATCACCCAACGACCTCTCCCAGCAGAGAAGGGGGATTGGGAAAAGGAGACCCATGAGTGGAAATGAAAATGGATAATGAAACAGTGAAACTAATACCAATGCCAATATAAAATATGGAAAGTTATACACAGCCCAGTGAGTATGCAGTGGTCACAATAAACAGAAAAGCATCCTTGGGAGCAGAACAGTAAGTGAGCCCCTCTAGGGATGGAGTGAAGCAGGAGGAGCCTGAGCCCAAGCAGGAGGACCCTCTGTGCTCAGCAAACATCCCTTTATCTGGAGTGTGATGTGTGTGGTCTGGGATACACTTGTAGCCAGCTTGGAGCAGTTGCTGGTTCTGGAATTAATGACAAATATCACTGCAGCATCCCCAGGCAGAGAGAGCTTCTCCAGGGTCCAGGAAGAAGTGAACAGAAACTTCCCAAAACAAATTATTTACAGGAATCGTTCCTCAACAGGAAATGGGGAAAATCCTGCTCTGAGTTTAAGTGTAACTTAATAAACCTTCAAGCAAGAAGCCAGAATGTTGTGGCCAGAAGAACACTTAAATGGTTTACCGAGGCAAAACTAATTGAGCAAAATTCAACATGAGAAACCATTTCTAGTTAAGGAAGCTCCTTCAGCTGCAAGTGGCAGGAGCCTGGAAAGACACTGGGGATGAACACTTAAGTTTCCCCTCTACTGGTGTTTCCCAGGATGCTGTCTGTGTCGGGGCATCAGCCCAGCTATAATGTTTGCAGAGGAGGAACGATAGGTGGATGTAAAACCTTCACTCAGAACACTGCCTGACTTCTATGGCCGAGCTTTACCTCAACCTATGCAAACTCGTGTCTTGTTAGAACATGCCAGTATGCTTTCCAGACTGGGTAACTTCTTGTCTGGGTGGATGGGTTGTTTGGGGTTTTTTTTTCAGTTCTTTCAGAACCTATAAAAGACAGCCAAAGGAAACTTCCAAACTCGCTGTCTGCCCCAGTAGGTCTATTGTTATGTTAGTTAGAAGTGAGACTAATTGAAATCTATGTCAATTTAATTCCTAATGAGATGCCCTGTGTGACTGATTATTTTTAATAGTTGCTTATGATCCTCTGGGAAAATTTAATCTTAACTACATTTATAGGAAAAGGTTGTCATGTAACCACCAAGAATTTGTAGGATTTGAGTCTTAGCTCTGAAAATTAATTTTTTTTAAGCTAAAGTAATTTTATTATGTTGATGATCTCGTAGTTAATCTTAGTGGTTGTCTTCTGAACCCACAACACTGTTTTTCTAAGATTCTGAGGTGGGTCTTGCTAAACACAAATCATTACACAGCCTCTTCCCTTTTTGTTAGTGCCAAACAAACCCTAACTCTAAGCTGTAGAGACTCAGAGAATCATCAGTGCCTGGGCAGAGAGGCAGTAAGTTTTTATGTTCTTCTCTGTGTAATCTTTTTAATGCCTGCACAGACTTTGGCAAGCTAATTTTCTATGGGAGTTTTCATCTGAATTTACCTGAGGATGTAACTGAAGTAGAACCAAAGTAGCGGGAACCAGGTGTATATCCAAGGCAGCAGCACCCTAATTCAGCAGGTAGCCTAAGTCAATCAGTTTGTCTAGAAAACAATTTTTCCCTCACCTCATAATCATGAGAAAATGCATGGACCCCATATCAAAATGGCATCAGAGGCTGCCATGGCCATCTTAATATAAAATCAGATTGGATGTAGAACAATATCCACCTTTCTTGCACTCGGTTAAGAAGGATTATAGACTAGGTTTGGATATTTTCCAGATCCCTTGAACTCTACGATACTTTTTCAAGAGTATTGCTGATTTGAAGGCAAAGAGATTATTCCACTTAATCCCTATGAAATGTGTTCTTTCACCCAAACAGCACATTCCTAGAGTAAGTTCCAGGGGGGCCTTTTCAACCTGCTTTGCATGACACAAAGGAAATGTATAAAATCTGCATGGGTGTGTTTAACGGATCATGATTTCTTGCACACCAGCAGTAGATACTGGATGATTGACATCACCATTGCACACCATCGGAACCACAGTGTCAGGATGCTCGTCAGGACTCTAGGATGCAAACCCAGGATTTCTTCCTGCCTACCATGGTAGCAGGGCACTAATTTACACACTCTTGCATAATTGATTTAGAATCACAGGAAAAGTACCTTCTTTATCCATCTCTTGCAGCTTGAGACCATGTGAAAAGCCTCCCCGACTCCCACGGCTGTGGTGTGAGTGCTCCCTGGCTTTAAGGGCTCCTCTCTGCGTGTGCTGTTTTGTAAGATCTATTCTCAATTCCAAGGTTTAAGTCAGGCTTTTAGTCCTGAGAAAACACCCAAGAAAATCCTCTCTTGATTGGCAAATGTGCAAGGATTGGGATCAACTTCCATGGAAACTCTGTTCTGTGGAGAAAACCTGTGCCTAAGGGTTTTTTTAATTCAAGTTAGCCAAAATATTTGCAGCTCCAGCAAATGTCTGTGCACTCAGGACTCACAGCTGAGGCAATTTTTTTTTTCCTGCTGTTATCATGCATGTGGGTAGATCTTGATCTAGGTTCCACTTTACCTCATCAACAGAAGAATTGTTTTCCCAGTGAAGAAGCATAGCTCTATGAAACTATTCATTCCAAATTCCTATTTTTCTGCAAATGTGGAGTTTTTATTGTTGTTTTTCCCAATTAGTCATTTCTGAGGTTTTTAAATTAAAAAATTTTGCAAAACTTGACTGGTCAGCTGTTGAGTAACTGGTCTCTATTTGTAAGTTGTGCTGACAGCATCTATTGATCCTTTCTGCTTGGCCCCATGACGTTTATATTCCTGAGTAAATTAAGAACACGAATAACTACAGGATGGCTTCAGCTCTTCTGTAAGGAAAATGCTTGATTTTGAGTTTGTATTTGTTAATGCACTGGCACAAAATACATATTTTGAGAGATTTCAGGAAGAAAAAAGGGCAAAAACTAAAATAGTTTGGGGTTGTGGTTTTTTTTTCTGCAATCCATTGCTATCCAGGACCACAAGATCAATGTGTCTTGGAAGCGTATTTCCCTTTCAGAGTTAGAGCTTAAATGCAGTTGACTTTCTGGGTGTGTTTTTTGAGATTTTAAGTGGGCACAGGTAAAATGTGATGGGTGTCTCATGTGCGGGTTCTGGTTTTTTCAGTAATGACCATTGTGGCAACATTTGTCTCTTCCTTAGTGATGTTGGGGCTCCCTTTTGCCTAGCATGTTGTACAGATTGCAGAAAGGGAAGCACCATCTCGGGGTTGAATATTGTTTGATGTATCTCTGTAGCCTGTCCTTTTCATTAAGTGAAAAGGTATAGAAGGAGTGTATTGCCCCTTCTGGAGTGGGAGTTAATCGAATTTCCTGTGCGTGTGTGTATTCTGGCAGGAGAACAGTTCCAATGTGAGGGTTTCGCAAGGGTATTCTCAAACCGTTCTTCATTTGTTGGCCTTATACAAGCATGTGGGGAACTGGAGCTTAGCTTGCTTTCTTGCACGTTTATACATATCTGGGCTGCTTCTTGCTTTCTGATGCAGCACAAGCAGCAGCTTCCCTATCATCCTATTGCTGCCTGTAAGCACCTGATAAGGAGGAGGAAGCACTAGCAGATAAGATGATGGAAGCTGCCACCGTTTTCAGCCTTGAGCATTTGAAGGGGCAGCCGAGTCTTACAGCGAAAATGAAGTGCTATTTTCCTGTAATACCCTCTTGGAGAGGGAGAGACTTCAGAACATGGTGCTTCTCTCATTACTCTTTAGTGCAAAATACTAAAGTTAAAATCTTGAGCCTTATTACATGTTGTGCTCAGGCTTCTTATGGCCTAGTTTACAGATGGAAAACAATATAGTTTCACGTAATGTACTAAGAAATTAAGATGTCTGATTATGTGAAAATTATTTGTTAGAATGAGAGTACTTGGACAGGAGCAGATGGGCAGCTTCCCAGTGAAGTTTTGGTGTGTAGAGTCAGGAATAGCAGATGCAGGTATGAACCCCAGTGGCTGTGTTGCTGGTGGTGTTTTCTGATCCCCAGAAGCAGGGGGTCAGGGCGGTCCCTGGTTAAGAAGGAGCAGTGCAAGGGGACACAGCAGCACACACCATTCTGTGTTTTGAAAGACAAAGACCAAAGGCAAGTCAATAAGCACATGTCCTCTCACTCTTTGGCATGTTGCAGGAGACATTAACTGTTTGTTTTCCTTTTAAGTTCAGTCTATTAAGGGATACCCAGTTAAAGTTGGTGGAGGCTGCAAGACAGTGTAACAACAGATTAGTTCAGTGTAACAACAGATTAAAACATCAGTAAGGTCTATGAACCTTTTCAGAAATGACTGATGATGTTATTTGTAAGCTTCAAAAAATATTTGTTAGGTCAGCAGACGTTGGTTACATACCTGCTGTTTTTACTGCTGGCAGTACCAGTCCATCAATACAGACACCTTCTACTCACAGAGGCGTGAGACCCTGTACGAGCTTGGGGGTAATTGTTTTCCACGTGCCTGAGATGGACACCAAACAGCTTGCTACACCGCACACCACAAATACAAGGATACTGAGTAGTCTTCATTCTTCCTTCGGTTTCCTCTGCACTGTCTCCAGACATCCAGGGGAGGAAGTAGAAATGTAGGCATTTCTCAGCCTGGGCCAAGTGCTGCCAGTGTAAGGCAAGCATTGCAGATGGCAAAAATAGTCTCAGGCTTCTGGAACTGTGCCTAAGCTCTGATAAGGGGTGGACAGGCTGCGGTGTGTCTGGCTGATGCTCCTGGGATAGTCTCTGAGCTCAATAGACTTTCGTCAGTACACTGATTTCTTTCCTCATGTTGTGAAGAGAGTATTTATCTGTGGTTCTGCTGCTGTTTGCTTAAACTAGAACAAATGCCCATGTTCTGTTTCCAAGTTAAACAAATGAATAGGAAATTTGCAGACAAGCCTCTTGGAGGATACGGCTATGCTGTTTGGGTCTAGAAGCTGAGGTGGTAGTGTTCCACTGCTTTAATACATTCAGGTGGGAGAAGGTGACTTCTCTTTTCCCTAATTTCAGAGAAGAAACATAGTTTCTGCCCCTTTAGAGCTATGTTAATCAGTTTATTGGAGAATATGCTACTGAAAACTGTCTCTAAATTAGTTAACTGCCATAAAGGAGATTTTACCACCTATTCTGAAACTTTGATATGTGTTTCTATGCCACACTGGGGGGGAATCAAAGACAAAGTGTATACATGAGTACCAGTCATCTTTGCAGTGTGAAGAGAATGCTGTAATCACATTATTGTTAGAAGTAAATCTTTGGGTTTGCTTCATGGCACTGTGCTCTGTAAGTGCCTTATGCTGTCTGAGCTCACTTGGGGGAAGACACTAATGTCACAGATGATCAGTTACATCTATCAAATTGTATAGAAAGCACTAAAGGAAAGAACTTATCACTGTTTTGTCCCCAAAGTCCAGAGTAGCTTGGCAAGTTCAAGGTCAGGCCTGAGTGCTGGCTAGAAGATTAGAGACTCTGCTGCTTGAGAAGAGGATGTTGGCTGCAGTGCCCACGTTCAGATGGGTAGTTGGAGTCCTCTGTCTTTTGGAAGCCTCTTGAACGACCATAGTGAATCCCAAGGTCTCTGAAAACTGCTTGGGTAAGTGGTGTTTTCTCCATAATGAAGGGCAGGAAATCGCTGAATGGGATAATTACTGGAGACTGTTTGGGAGCAAGAAGATGGAAGGGTCAGGTGAGCTTTTCTCAACAGAAAGTTTAGCCATGTCCTTTCACAGCAAAGGTGCTTTTGCTGCTGATTGGAACAAGGCACAAAAAGGCTGGAGTGGGGGGTGGTATACAAAAATCTCTCAAACTAAACCAGCTGCCTCAGACTAGGTGCAAATCTTCTGTGTCATTGGCCATGTGTGCACTGTTAACAGCGTTTTCTCAGTGAGCCAGACATGGAAACCCCAACTTCCAGTAAGCTGACACACGGTAGGTATATCTATTATGTTTTGAAAATCAAGCCAGTATCTCCACAAATGATAGAGCTGCTAACTAAGCTTCTGTACAAGGGGAAACAAACAGTCGGGGTAGTTTCTGTGCATACTTGGAATTACTGCTATTTTTAACTTTTAAATCATTGTACTTTTAAAATGTGCTACCTTGAACATCTGCTATCCGAATCTGGGATTTCCAAAGAACAGAAACCAGTGAGATCAAAGGAATAAAAAAATCATTAAAAATAATGTTCACTCCTGCACTCTCATATAAAGTCTATTTTCTAAGAATTCTTAATACACTCAAATGAAACTGAGAAGCCAAAATTTTCTGGGCATTATGGAAAATATTATGGTTATTGTTTTGCTGAAGCCTGCTTCAGTCCTAATATACATCTGAAAGTTCATGCAGTGAAATCTGTGGAAGAGAAAGGGTGCTAAATACTTTCTTGCTCTACCCTAACAGTGATTTTTACTGTTTTTATGGAGTTTTTTGGGGTTTTTTTTTTTGGTGGCCATTTCACAACTGTTCCCTTAAAGTGAAGTTGAAGAAAAGGGCAACTTTTATGCCAGGGAAAATTCTTTGTGCCTCAGCAGCTGCAGATTTAACGGTTCTATCATAGCTACCCTGTTTTCACTCCTTAATCTAAAAGTAAAGTGACTTTTATTTTGCTGGAGTATGTCTGGAGCTCCCTTGATTAACTAAACTTGCACTGGAAGGAGTGTTGTGCAATAGTTACTCTGTAGTATCTACGTAGCTTAGTTTCCCTTAGGTATAGAAAGGCCTTAGTGCCTTCAGCATCCAAGCAGCTCTTTAAATAAATCAATATATTTCACCTTTGAAATTCTGCAAAACTCAAATCCAGCTGAGTTATGTATTTAAGTAGTAATTTCCATCTTTAAGGAACTTATATTAGGAAAAAGGCATGTTAAAAAACATTAAAGTAGGAAAAATTGTAAATTTTGAACAAAAATAAGAATCTGAAACTGTGGTAAAGCATATAATCTAGCGAGATGTTGTATTAGATACCAGAAAATATTCTTTAAGTTCTTCAAACCCCTTTGCCATCTTTCCTTCCCAGCCTATAAACACTGATTTCCAATGAAAAATGATCCCAGTAAATCCCGGGTTTATGGTGCATTGACAGTGACCCCGAGCATCCCATTTTTTGAGGGTTTTATGTTAAGCCTTCTGGAAGATATTTGTTATCTTTCATTGCTGCCTTCAAAAATACCTTTTCAATCTATTGAGACCGCAGCGCGTCTGACCGCTTTCCAGCACGTGCTTCAGTTCCTGTGTTCAGCAGAGCCTTCAAGCACGTGCTAAGTCCCTTTAATATCAGGAAGACTTTAAGAAGGGGGTCATGGTAAGCATATGCTAAAGCACTCTGGTAGATGTGTGCAGACAACTGCCACAGTTTGGGACATCACCTCTTGTATGATCGCTTCTTGGCCGGATGCTCCTGCTAATCCATGGGAATGGCAGGAGATCCTCTGAGGTGCCAACTCCTGAGCCATAGCTGGGACCTAATAGAAGTTCCAGCTAAAAAGTGATGTGCAGATGCTCTGGAGCCAGCACAGAGGCAATACCCTGGCAAAGCTCCGCGGAGGACAGCAAGGACAGTCACATCTTCCCTGGCCTTGGGCTGAGGGCAGCCCTCACCATCCACAGCGCTTTGCACTTCTTGATTCTGCCTCCGGTGCCTCCTTTCTCTTGGCAGCGAGAAAGCATGTGATTGAGTTTGCCTTTGTTGCTGGTTTTGCTAGTCTGGGGGAAGCTCATCCTACATGAAAACAAATCCTATTTGTTTGCAAGAGTCTAATGAAAGCTGACTGCAATAATTGCAGGCTGTTAAATTTGCACGTTTGAAGGTTAATTCCTGTACTGTACTCGGGTACAGCCGAATATCCAAAACAGGCAATTCTCTTTGAAAACAGACTGGTTATAACAAAGCTAACAAGTGACTGGATAGAATCAGATGCACTTCAGCTGTCTCATTACGATAAAACTGTTGATGGCATACAGCAGGGAACCTCATACCAGTTTAACCTCTGCTGCTCCTGGGAAAGGGACAGAAGCAGCCCCTGCAGGACAAGGCTCAGGCACGAACAGTGTGCTGAAGCTCCAAGCGGGTCCAAAGCAAAGCTCCCTGTGGCCCAGCTCCTTTTCTTCTTTTCTGAATGGGAAACTTGTGTGTCCAACTTGATAAAGCTGAATACGGACGAGTCACACAATGAGATGCTGGTCCGGGACGGTTGTTCCAACAGCACCTCCTCAAAGCTTGCACCCAGAAAACAGAGGGTTGCAGCTACAGCGTGTAGCACACCGGGGAGGGAACAAGTTTCTTGCAAACGTATACGCACGTGTCTATATGCAGAATGCATCTGTGAAATGCTGACCTTTCCATTCCCCCTACAAAGTACTGGCAGTACTGGAGCCTTCGTTTCCTTCCCTGCTGTGGGCGGTGGGAGCTGCAGCAGTGTGGCCTGGCTGCTACTCTGTAGTTTATGCTCTGAGAGCCAAATGTTGGTCCCAGGGAAATTGGCCTCTGCCCTGCAAGGGAGGGATAACCTTGCTGAGGAAGATTACAGCTTGGCCTTGATAGTACCCAGTAGATTTAGCCAGCAACATATACATAATGGCAGAGCTCTCTAGTTCCCTCTGAACACAGCTCTGGTGAGGATTAGTTGGTGGGATGTGTTTGTTTTTACATTTGTAAGATTAAATAATCTTCACAGAGGGTTTTTTTTAAATCAGATGCTGCATTTATACAGGGATGTGACCTGGCTGCTCGCTGAGCAGAGCATTTTTCCCTGTGAACACTGCCTGTAGTCAACATTGGGTTTCCCTTGATAGGAGTATGTCTGGTTTATGCTTTTTGCAGCAGGGAAAAGGAAGAAGTATCTGGTCTTCAGCTTCCCAATTAATTTTGTTTCTTTGTGTGTCACTTCTCTCGTTGCTCTTACCCCCGTGGTCTTTTCAACGGTAAAATTCACTCCTTTTGTCTTGATCTAGATTATTGCCTTTCAGTGTTTGATGAAAGGAGCCTCGTGCAAATGGGAGGAGAGGCAAGTCTGAAAGCAATGGGATGACTGATTAGTGAATGGTCTTGAGTTTATTGGGCTCCAATCCTGCCTTATCTTTCTGTGGAGTGCTTGCAAGTGTTCAGCAGCTCCTGCTGGGCTTGGAGAAAATTGCAGTGACCTTCTGCAGGCAAGCGCTGTCCTCTGTCTTGGAAGAGAGGAGTTTATGCATAACTATTAATGCTAAAAAGACCCCAGACATGTGGTTTTCAGTCTCACTGAAGTCCTCCAATGCTGTTCTAACATCTATTAGAAAAAGGCTGAGTGCTTTCCTTGCGTGGCATCTCTGCTGACCCTTCTGTGTCTCTACCCACACCTTCCCCAAGCTGATCCCCTTCATGGAGTGGTATGTTTGGACCCGCAGTAGTGATCTGCATTAGTAGAAGAAACCTGCATGGTTATGCAGGAAAACACATGCAACACATGCTTTGTTGGCAGTGTCTTGTTAGTTTGTTGCAGAAATCACTACAAAGTTGGTGTTTGTTTCATTTGTTTTTTTCCTAATAAAGAGTTTTAGGGATAAGAAAAAAATCTGACCTACTCCAGTGTAAGGGTGGTGTTAGAAACCTTTTTTTCTCTTTTTTTTTTTTTTTATTGTAGTTGAAGAATTTAACTGATTTTTCCATTGCTGCTTTATAGAAATTACATTGTCTGCAAGGCCTGACCCTGAGAAATGCCAAGCTTCTACATTCAGCATGTGTAGGCATGTGACATTTTCTTAATAGTGTATTCCTAATGTGTTTTCTAATACAAAACATAAGCAGCTCATGGAAGCAAATGTCTTCCTGCTGTTGTCTGTGCCCTTAGGTGTCTAATCTGGTCATTCCATGCACTCACACATGCTTTTTTTTCTTCCCTTATCTTTTTAATGAACAGGAACAACAGAATATAATAAGTAGCCACTTCTCTGTTCTGAGTTAGAGAGCTGAAGAGAATCTTGTTTGCAAGCTATGGGAGCTGTGGAAGAGAGGAGAGAAAGATGCCTCTTCAGAGATGAACTGAGGTTATAAACACAAGGTTTGAAAGGTATCATTTATGATGCACTTTGACTTAGATATACATTTGCATCTCTTAAAAGATTCACCTATATATTTTTTTAAGTTCAACTCATTATCATCTGACCATATAAACTTCCACCCAGCACTACACGGCCAAAGTGACCCTTTGGAACCTACAGTAATGTTAACCTGGCAATGGTTTGGAATTTCACAATCATATAGCTGTTAACCAACATGTTTGTCTTTGTCTTTTTGCTTCCCTTCTCGACTCATCTATTAATGGCACCTGAATTCTGCAGAGATGTTGCCATGTAATTGGCTGCTGCATAATGAGAAATTCTACAACTCAGCAAGCCTGTGTGGAGAGAGAGTTTAAGCCATGTAGAGGCACTTCTATCTACCTGCTTGGAGAAGGAATGTACGAGTGCAGGAGAGTAAGAAGTCCTGTAGTTGAGTGTTGGTTGTGGATTTGAAATTTGCAAGGTGAAGAAACTAAACTACAGTGATCTTGCAACTACGTCTGGTTTGTTCTCTTGTACAAAGTTTTACAATTTTACCATTTTCTAAGTCATTGGCATAAGCATAGCAAATAGACAGTATAATGTGTTGTTAAATCTGCTTTAGTGCAAACTTCTCATCATGAAACTGTAACTGAAGCTATTATTTTTGTGGCAGCTTAGTGTTACAATGGCAGCACACTCCACTGAGGAGTGGAATCTCGAGATTCAGAACATGCTCCCTGCTCACATCCTAGGGAAGAGAACTTCAGCGACAGCCGTGCTCCGGAGACCGACTCCGACTCACTCAGCATATATCATCAATCCAGATGCAAACCAGGAGAGTGTGGAGTGGGTAAAGCCACTTAATGCACTACTCTTGTCTTCCGTATTGAAGAGAGTGCAAAAGGGTATTGGAGTGACAAGTGCAGTTAAAGCAGCCTCCTTTGTTCTGGCCTGATTGTCAAGGGCATGGGGATTGCATTGTGAGAGGAACACTTTCTCTGCTGCCTTTGAGGGTACGGGAGTGAGTCAGGAAGGAGAAGTACCCAGGTGCCTTGGAGCACATACCTGTCTCTAGCACTCTTCAGCGCGCTTGCACGTTCATTCCAGGCTTATAGATAGTAGAAGGATGTTCCATCTTGAGAGGTTATTGGAAGGAATTAATCAAGAGTTTCTTATTGAAATGTTGTGTATTGTAAAATGATAATTCGTTAAAATAAATCTTTTTTTTTTCTGGGAGAAGGCTTGTTCTGAGACTATCCTAGCACGTGTCTTTTAAAATAATTTTTACAGAAGAGGTTTTGACGTTGTTGAAACATCTGTTTTGAACAATTTCTTTTATAAACTGTACTATTCGAAACACATAAATGGAAGCTTACCCAATGATGAGACAAAATGAATAGTTATGATGGAAAAAAAAAAAAAGAGTTGAACTTTTCTAATTTCAATTTTTTAATTTTAATTCTAATTTAAATGAGGAAGATGTTTTTCAAATATCACATTCATATTGTCTGGTAGTGTTTCTCATTCTATTCTAAAAACTTAAGGATAGGAAAATATCTAGTTGAAAATAACTGAACAGAGCAAAATAACAGTAAATATCTGCTCTTTGTAGAAGGACTTTAATTCCTGGTATTCTTACATCAATATATGATGTTAGTTTATGAGTGAGGACCATGAGAGTCCCTACTAATGTTTGCCCTCGCTGTGTTTCTGTTCATATATGACCTTTAAAAGTAAATTCTGTACACCTCCATCAAAACCCCACGGGAATTCCAACTTTGTAAAGATTGCAAATTGGGTACTAAGGGCTGCTTGCTGCTACGCTGCAATAAATCTGTATTTCTGATCCAATTTCAGATGCAGCTGTTGCACAAAGTGATAGGTTAGCATAGGAGGAACCAGCCCCAAGTTTAGTTATGATACTGTGAGGGCAAACTGGGTTAATAAGAAAGTAATCTGTAAATTGGTAAAACATGGTACAGGAAAGCGTGGGATAACTACAGAAAGACAGCAATCTTTTCCATAAGTCTCTTCTTGTTTCCACACATCGTACTGGTAGTTAGAGAATAAGCCTGAAAATCAAAGCTGGTGTTATCCCCTGGAAGTCTAATGGAGTTGAACTATTTCATACAAGCTTCCAAAGAGGGACTTGCACAAAAATGACCGTAATATGGAAGTGACAGCAATGTTATCCCGACTGTCTGAATTTATTCCACCTCCTGACTGTCTAAATTTATTCCACCTGCTGCTGGAGCAGATAAACCAGATGTAATATATGGACTCTAAGTCTGGGAGGCAGCCTGCATTATGTTTTTTCAACACTTTAGCAATGCCATTCTCTCGGGAAAGCTTCCCTTTAAAAGAGGGAGGAAAAAACCAAACTGAAATGGTAAAATGAAAAACCTGCAATACTTTTTTATAACTTACAGCAAAAGCACTTGATGAGAAATTCCTTTTTTCTTTTTTTGAGGGACAAAAAACCCCAAAGAAACAGTCTAGCTTTGCCATAGTGATCTAAACATGGTATTTCTCCTCATTATCAAGCCATTTCTGTTCAGAGAGCTTGAGTCTCTGTCAGGCCCACGTTACTAGCAAGACACCTTTCTGCTAAAGGATCTTTGCTGTTGTGTTGGACAGCAGTGCAACAGTAGTATTCTCCTTCCTATTGGATGAAGCTGCCTGTGATCAGCTGGTTGATGCATATCTTCTAATTTGCCATGGATATTTCTGTGTTTTCAAGGAAATGTTTAGGCTGAAAATTGGGAAGAAACAGACTTCAAAGGCTGTAAATATGTGTCAATGATTCTAAATACAGAGATGACAAGTGTGCCAAAATCTGATTTTGAAGTGTGACTGAATCAAGCCTTACAGGATTATATTATGGATCTTTCTCCTACCGTTAGTCATAAACCTAAAGCCAAGCCATGATTTCCTACAAAGCTTGGAAGTATTTAGACAGGATTATCTAAGCAAGTGGGACACTTATTTGCAGGAAAAAAACCCCATAAATTTGTGAATCAAAAGGAAAAAATATAACAAATCATGGGCATCAGACAGTCAACATCAGCATTTTAGGAACATGTTTTTTTAATGGTGTTTGGAGTGATAGAATCCTTCTCTAGATGTACCAGTTTACATCCACAGGAGTACTAAAGGTGGGTGTGTACAGGTTGCTAATTGAGTCATAACCACCTTGTCAGTCAGATGCAGTCACGTGGATGCTGGAAATCAATATCCTAACAGAAGCTGTGCCATGAGAGCAATCTTTGTATTACTTACTGGTTTGGTCACAGCAGATTTCCCCTGACCCGTGCTTTGGCAAATAGCCCCTCCCTCTTGGCTCGTGAATTTTCTTAGCCTCTTCTAGCCCTTGAGTTTTGCTGCTCTAAAAGCCAGATGGGCAAACACAGCCTAGCACCAGAGTGTCTCTGCTAGCCTTTCTTTTGCTAATTGCTTGGGCAGGTTTGATGGCACAGCAGAATGCTTTAACTCTTCTCAATCCTCTATATATGGCTGATGGATGGGGCACTGTTGCTTTCTCCCTGGGCAGTTCCCTCTGGCGTGGCTTATACATCAGCAAACCCCAAAGTGCATTATCACTTGTTTCCATAACAGTGGTTGCGTACGGCAAGTGAGAGACGTAAAAATGTCAGTCACATAATCATGATCCACAAATAAAGCTTGCTTTGGACCAACAAAAGAACTTGAGAAAATGCCATGGTGTTTAAAACGGCCGTGGTTCAGTGCTGAATCCTAACTGCAGACTTGTGTCAAGGTGGCTGTGAGCTCACAGCTTGTTTGTGGACTGGTCTTCATTGGTTTTTGGAACCTCAATTAATTTACACTCACTTGTAGTCCAGCAAGCAGTGTCTGCAGAGACCTTGTCCTCACCCTGTTTTCATGGCTGGTAGCTTCCAAAAAACCAAAATCAACCAAAACCAGTGTATTTTACAGCTAGGCATATAAGTATATCCAGAAGGTAATGATTTTGTTTGGTTTTGTCCAAGTTTAATAGTGACTTGAAAATAGTTGATGATGCTGCCGTGGAAACAGAATTAGGAGGAGGCACATTCTTTGGACTCAGGACAACTTCAGTGAAACATCCATCACCTGCCATTAGCAGAGATGCTACAGAGCAGCACACCAAGCTCCTCAACCCTGAGCACACACAGCAGCAGCCCCAGTACAGCCATCAGCATGGGCAAACGTACCCAGACTGAGCTAAGAATCCGCCAAGCAGCTGAGCTGGTTTGAAAGTGTGGGGCAAACATGGGGCCTGAGGTGTTTGGGAAGAGTTAAACAATGCAGTTGCTTATGATAGTGTAGAATGAGATTCAAGAACCCAAAAGAGCTTTCTGGTTTCCATCTGGGCTAAACAAACTCAACTTCCTGCAGTTGGATTTTTTTCAAACAAAATCTTACTGCAGCCACGTTGTTTAAATGGAGGATCTGGCATTTTTTGTCATACTTTTAGGGCTCTTAAACATCATCAGAAAATGTTGTTCTGCTAATCAGGGGGCCCAGCTTGCCCCTTGTTCTACTGATTTACTGAAATGATGCTGGCAACAAATACCGAAGTGTGGATGCAAGGAAAGTCAGCCTCAGGCTGAAGGGTAGAGAGCAAGGCAGGATTTCTTCCATTTTAAGTCCTAGGCTTAATCTTTCTAAATGTAGCGGTGTCACACAGAGTTACAAGGTTTTGTTCTTGTTTGTTTAGTTTTCTTTAGCCAAAATAATTATCAAATCCCTAGTGTGAGTGCAATGATATCACTTGTGTGAAAACTAGAGAGTGGGAACAGAGTGCTGTTTCATGGAAAGTTTAATGCCTTTGTCTTTTTGTTTGTTCTCTCCTGGATAAAGAAAACCAAAGCGCCCGAGCCTATCTTTTGAAGAAAGATACTGAGATAGGAACCATCCCCCTTCCCATATGGTAGTAGCCCAGTGGGAAAGGCCAAGTATAAACACCTCTTCTAAATCTGGCCTTCCACACTGAAGAGGTTGCTCTTTGTGGTTTGTGTTTGTGTGTCTGTCTGCTCATCTGCCTGACCCTGCAGTATCCGCACAGAGCAGAAGAACCCCAGAATGAATGCTCCATCTGCCTGTCTTGCCAAGCAATTGCACTCTGAGCACAAGAACCTCTTCCCAGCTACTGTTTCATGGAAGCTGACGTTTTTCCACAGAAAGCTTTGATTTCAACAAATCAGCACTTTCCAATGGAGAAGTATTTTGCCAAAGAAATTCCCCAAATATTTAGTTGTGGTTGTGGTAGCTCCTCAGCAGGGGGAGTTCTGGTATGCTTAGTTATAGGTTCACGTCCAAGAATTTGGAGAACAACATAAAGTGCTTCCATGACTGTGGTTGGTGTATGAGGAAAGAATAAAAGCCTCTAAGACTTCTGCTCTTCTTTAGGCTTCAGTATCTCCTGCTTTTCTTTCTTTTAGCATGGTAAACAGATACTGTGTACTAGTTTATTACATTGCCATTTCCCCTTGGGACAGATTATTATTCCAGCACAGACACCTTTCTGTCATTCAGCCTACTGGAGCAAAAGCAGTGAAATATTCTGGTGCATATATTGCCTTACCTTCAGCTCATCTATTTGTTCTGCAAAGATGTGGACCCATTGAGTGTTATGTCTCCCTTAGCTTATCCCATTTCTAGCTCTGGCCAACAAGTACATCACGAAATCGCTCCCTACTCCACAGTAAGACATGTATTTGAGTTACATGGGAAGGAAGGTAGGGAAAACTCAATGCCAAGAGCTTGGAAAGTTTAGTCTTCAGGTAACAAGCAGATTAGGAAGCAGGTAACTGCCTGGAGTCTCTTCTTGGTGTAAGTGTTGTATTGTCGTCGTCCCCTTTTGTTTTTTTCTTTTCTGCTATCTGCCATTCATGAACTATTTCAGAAAAACTAAGGGCAATTTATTGCAGGATCCTTTCTCTAGGATTACATTTCCCCCTTGTGAAAACAGGCCTCTACAAAAAAAAATCAGCTGCCAATTCAGCAAATGGCTTTTGCTGTCCATCCAGCCGAGTGCCAGATCTTGCTCTCCCCTCTCAGCCAGAGCTGCCCTCCTGTTTGTTTGTCAGACCTCACGTATAGTAAGAGGTATTGGTTTTCTGTGTGCGGTATTTATTGCATCTCCACTTCTCCCCACCCATCCCCCCCTGCACTCTCTACCCTCCCTCCTTGTTAGACATGATTACATGTTGTTTGGCCTCATTCCATTTAGGTTACTTCGCTGTATCATCCTGAATTTGTGTGTAGCATAACAGCTCCAAAGATCTCCTAGTTTGAACCAAATGATAGAGTAGGCAGAGTTCATTAAAATAAATAACAGCATAGCGTGAAACACAGCCCTGAAGTAATCAAAACTGAAATTTGCAGAAGTGACTCTGAGTGTACAGAAGTCTGTTACACGCTGTCTGATACAGGCAGAAATGGGGTCTTGAAAACAGACAGTTTTATATGCTCTATTTAAACCTGCCAGCTCTCCAGACAAAGACAGGGGTGGTTATAGCAAGGGGAGAGAAAGCTGGGAGGGGGATATGTGTGACCATACGATAGAACCTCGGGCCTGATTTTTCTCATGATCCCCAAAGTCAGAACATTCTTCATGTTGTCGTTACTGGGTTTTTACTGGGGCCAGTGGCAGAGGAAAACCATGATTTAAGCCTAGGAATGGAAATGTTTCATGTAAAGCAAACTTTCTATGCAGTTGACGCTGCCTCCCTCCGCTCGCTCCCTTGTGTCTCTCACTGTCCCATTTCTTTAGTGTGCTTGTTTTCAATGTTTGTAATGTTCTATTTAAAAATATCTCAGTGTTTTTTTCCCCTGCTGTCTTAAAGATTCTTTGTTTCTTAGTTCAGCTTTAGTTCCTCAGGGCACTTGGATAATTACTACCAAAATTTTGCTCTTAAAATAAAGGCTCAAGGTTTACAGAGTGATTTGGAAGAATGGGAGGTTTTTTACCTGTTACACACTAGAGAGGGTTCAGTGGAAGAGGCTACAAAAAGATCTAATGCTTACATTCTGCCCTCAGCATTTGCTACTGTCAGAAACAGGATTCAAGGCAAGATGGTCCAGTTCTGCAGTTCATTATGTTCATCACTGCATTTGTTTCAGCAGCTTCTCCGTCGCAGCATCTACGAATCTATCAATATGGTGTATAAACCAAGCAAAAAGTATTCCCTGGTCACCAAGCTGGAGCATACAATCTGAAGATGTGATGAAACCCCGTCTCTAGTTCTCTGCAGAGGTATCCTGAATAGAGAAGACATTTCTGTGATTTTTGCATTTGAAAATTGGAGCCTGAAGCAATTACACAGGACTCCCCAGAGCAATGGAAGCAGGCCTTGTGTAGGCACACGTGTGTAGGTTTCCTAATTGTGCAGCTACTTTTATGTCTCTTCAGTACATCCTTCAGTTTGGTTTTGGTCTATCTCTGGTACTAAACTCCATGGAGTGCATGAGTAGTTGTGGGTGCTGCTGTATCCTGCTTTCAAGGGATAACAATGGGTTAAAAATCTTAAGAGTGTTTTCAAGTATTTGCTTGAATGTGCTGTCTGGAATCAAAGGGGTTGAGATAGCTGAAGGAAGACCCCATGGTAGATGCTATGGGAACAACCAGGCTTTATCTTGTAACTCACTCCAGGAAGGCTCATTTGTATCAAAGTAATCATGTCAAAAAAAGACCCTTCTGAAGAAGACAAACAGGGGGGAATGGATGCTGATAATGTGCTGGAGGAAATGGGGGCTGTTAGAGAGACTGGGCTGCTGGAGCCCTTGCCAAGAGAGACCTGAACATGCTGGCTCAGGCCCTCCACCTCTTACAGACAAATGACCAACAGGCCCTGCTTTGTCTCAGCAAAGCCGCCTTGCCTCACTGGGATTCCTGCCAGCTTGCCTCAGCTTCTCTTAAAGAGGACAAGCCTTAGAGTGGATTTAAAATATTCACCAGTTTCCTCTTCTTTGCTGAATTTTTTGTTAGAGGAGCTCCCTGTCATTCCTCTACTCAGACAAAAGCTTTGACTACCACAGCAAATGTGTAGGAATTAGTCCCTTAGGGCAGGCTGCAACTTCTAAAGCCAGCTTGAACAGCAGTAAATGCATTGCCACAGCCAGAAACTCCTTTGCCAGAGCTGTTCACAGGCCCACAAGGTCAAAAAAACCCCAGAGCTTCTCCTGAGGCTCTACTGACCGAGAGATTTCAGGGGTCCTCAAGTGAAAGTGGCAAAACCCTTTGAGCCCAACTTAGCTACACCAGTTGTGAGGAGAAGCGTAGTGTGCTCAGAAGTGTACTGCCTTCTGTGCATGTAAGGTTACTCTATACACACAGGGGCCAATAAGGCCACCTCACTGTTGAGATATGGGAAATAATTTATTGAGAAAGCAACGTTCAGGGAATTTTTTCATTGTGGCATTTCATTGGGAATTTAATCTTCTGAATACCTGAGTCCTGTGGTCCAGCAAAGCACCCAGGATCCTGTACAATGGGAACTTGCCAGCGCGTAGAAAACCATTGGGGAACAAGTTAATAGCTTCTGCATTGACCTGGTCACAAGGAGTCCCCAGATTGCTGTGGAGTCCTACTTAGTCTACCATGTAACTAGTGAGAGCCGTGTTGTGTTCTTCAGCTGGAGGTACAACAAAGGACGTTCAACAAGATACCGATCTGTGCTTTTTCATGAAGTCTTGTCCTCGCCAGCAGATGCCTTCTTGCAGAAAACACACTGTCCCCTGCCTCCTGTGCTGCCAGGAACTGGTCTCTTTTATTACATGAGGTTCCTATAGAGGGGTGACAGCCTTCGATTCAGTGCAAAATGGTGAGGTTAAGGGGAAACTGTAGATAAATTTCACACATGTTTCTAATCCGTAATTTGCGGATCATTAACTTCACACTGTAACCCTTGGGAGACGAGGTCACCTGCTTCATGGGCTGCGAAGGTGCTTTTGCAAATAAGGCTGTTTGCTCAACATTGCTGATTCCTGCTGATCCGTTATGAAAGCCACATTAGTTATTGTATCCCCATGTTATGTACAGTCATGTGATGCTTCGGGCCTGAAACACATATAGCGAGTCAGAAGAGATAAGGCAGGCTGCAGTCTGGCTTTCTTCCCTTAGGTTTGCAGAATGTGTTTGCAGATGTGTTGATCTTTAGGAGGCTGGGGGTGGGGAGGGGGGGTATTTTCTTGAATTGCCTATTTCAGTATCAGAAGTAAATGAGTAGATGAGGTCATCTTCAACACCTCCTAGTAGCTGTGAAGATGTCCTTCCCACATTCTGAGCTGTGTTGTCTCAGTTTTGCATCAACGATGAATTTCAGCCGTCATGAAGTGGACATGACTTGAGTCATTTCACTTGGCTTGGAGTAGAGCTAATGGGCTGAACTGGGTCTGTTTCAATAATGCTTATTGCAGCAAACAGGTTTAAGTAGCTCACCTGGTGAGTAAAGCAGCGTGATCAGTAAGTGGGCTAGGAAACTGTCAGCTTCTATCTCACGTGATGTTTTGGATCAGCAACACATGCGCTGCCTTTCCTCTTTTTGTTAACAGTCATTTTACCTCCCGGACTTTGAATGTTTCCAGTGAAGTCATAGATGCAGCTTATTAAGGCATCTGGATGTAACTGAGAACGAGGGGTTCACAGCAGTGACCACAGCCATTCGGTTTCCAAGAATGTGGCCAGGCTTTGCCAGTCACTAGCTAAGGGAACAAGGAATCAGAGCGAAATACCAAGATAAAATATTTGGCTTCTCCCAGGCCAGAGTTGAACAAATTTTGCTTGCCTTAGATGGGGACAGTACTAGCCTGTCACTTTGTGGTGTAGGGAGGTTTGGAGAGCTGCTTGCAATTGGTAGTTGCTACAGGAGAGGTACATGCAATTTCATCTCTGCTGGCCAGAGGCTATGTAACATCCCTTACAAGTGCCAAGGCTTCCTTTCCCCAGGCTAATACTGGGGATCCCATTGTGTTCTGGTCTTCCAGGACCATAGCTGTTAGGTGTCACCAAAGTAAAGAAGGTAGGTGGGGCAATCAAGATGTGAACCTTCATCCTTCCAGACCAAGGTATTTAGTTGTACAATCTCCATTTGCAGGCTGACTTGCGAAGGTTTAATTAGAGCTCCTTGCTGCTATTCAGGTTAGGGGTAATGTGGCTTTGGATATGGAGTGGGACCTGCCTCTGCACATGCTTTTACTGGTTTGGCCTCCCCCAGCTCTCCTGCAGGACATCTGGGCCTCTCTGAAGAGCTGATGCAACAGCAGAGTCTCAGCCACACCTCTGCTGCCCTGGGGCCATGAAATGTCTGACCTGCTCAGCCCACTTTGTACTTCAACAGTAAATTAAAGGTCTTCATTAGCTTATTTGATAGTTGAATAAAATGCTTTGAAACACTGGCACATTAACTGCAATCAAGTTTTGAAAGGTCTCTGGTTGCTAGAAGGAAATTAGCCTGATAAATCGCTCTTTTCAATTAAACAAATGGGTAATTTTTCACAAGCAAGCCCAGAAGCCATCATTTGGGAAACTTCTTTTTTTTCTTTTTTTCCCTTCTTCTTTTATTTTTATATTTTACACATGATTATTCTTAAAAAATAGATGTATTTTCTTATTTTTTTTTAGAAGAGGCTAACTGCCACTGTTGTGTAAGATAGCAGCTTGTAAACCCATCCTGTCTGTCTGCTTCAGACAACCTCGTAGAGGTCTCATGATCAAGCAGTCGTTTATCAATTGTACTTCCAAAATGATAATAGCTAATGGCGTGACCTTGGTTCGTCGCCTGCCTTTCTGTGCCTTTGTTTACCTGTTTGTCTAAAGAAGCATTACCCTCCCTGGGTCAAAAAGGCCTGTTTAACTTAAGCAAGGAGTTCAGGATAATTATAGTTACTTAGTAACTTTCATCTCAGCCTAAACTGGTTAAGGCTGTTAAGAAATCGGATGGCTTCCCTTTCGGTCAAAACCGGCAACTGACCTGAAGATACCTCGGTCCCCAAAGCTTTAAACACTGGCTGCATTCAAAAAGTACCCCTTGAGCTGGAGCAGATTGCTGTGTCCTGTATGTACTGAGGCTGAAAGGGACCCCAGAAACGCACACTGACCCAGGTTTCACACCAGAGCTACAGACTCACGAAGAAATTCATATGCTCTGTCTACTGCAGAAAAGCAAATGCCAGTATAAACAACTGTGACACTGGATTCATCTTGCCTTGGGCTTATTTATCCAGGGTATTGCCGTGACATCATTCACATTAGGACTTGCACTATCTGCTGGTTTAGATCTAAGAAGCTGTTACAAGCCCTGGGCAGAGGTCAAGATACTGTTGAACTTCAGATATTTCTGAAAGAAGAGCGTAATTCTGTCACCAGCAGAGCAATGTTAGACTTGCAGCAGTGCAATGTCATACAAATCGCGTGAGATTTAACTTAAATTATATATTTTTTTTTAAGTGAGGTTTTATTGACAAAAATTTAGGTACTGCATATTAATATCCATCTGTATAAGGCTACCATAGGTTCATCTTTGAGAACTAAGTAGGGTAATTTGGGGCTTTTTTTTATGTTATGAGGAGACCACAAATGAAGTAAGAACTTCCTTCTACCATCTAAATAAAATACTACTGAAATATCCTGCTGTGGTTTGGAGAACTTCATAAAACAAGACAACTCGTGTGATTAGAAATTCTCCTTTATTTTTCCTCTGTGTACAGTGCTGATCTTCATGAACTGTCTGGCACAGTGTGTAATTACTTTTCTTTCACCTAAACTTTTTTTACTTCCCCCCCCCCCCAATATCTGTTTCCTGAACCAGGGAGTGATGTTGAGTGTTTCAGTTTGGTTTGGAAACAATCTGCAGATAGAGACTTTTGGGTGTTGGACTGCAGCGTGCTTTATGAGAGATTTCCCGTTCACACTCACAAGAGCTAGTGTCTCCTCAAGGGCTGCTGGTGACCTGTGCCTGGCTGTACCTTGGCTGCTGCTGAGGCAAACATTCAAGACAAAAATGCAGACCATCTTCTCGAACTTAAGGTTTTCCTAAAACACTATCTTGCTTCTGGGGACCTCGAGTCAAACAGTGCAAACAGGAGATGGCTCTTGCTGTGCTCACCAGTAAGAAGGTCCTTGTGATCATGAGCAGAAGCTGAGATATCTGAAAACTGCCCATCAGTCCAAGCACAATCTGCATTCTTCTACTGGGATCCCCACCACCTCTAGCCTCAAGGCTTCAAAACCAGGGTTTGTTACGGGTGGTATGTGACCTAGAACACTTGGAAATCTCATCTACTTATGATGGGTCTTAAGTGCTCTGTGCTCTATCCCAGTAGGAGATGATTCATGGTCCCTAGTCCTCATATTGAGTTTTGTTTTGCTGCTATCTCATCTTCCTGTTTTCTTGTCTGTTCTCCGCGTTTCTTTGTTCTGCCTGCCCAGCATGTGCTGCGGTAACTGACACTGGAAGCTGTGTGGGCAGGGAACAGGTTTTGGCTTTAATAAAAAAGTGTGGTTACATCATCTTGCACAACAGGTCCCTGCTCTCTGCCTGGGCCAAGGGAGTCCTTTCGAGCTGCAAAAATATGGAAAACTTGGAATTACAATAGTCAAATAGTGTGTTATATATATTAATACCACATCCTACGTTTTTCCCTGCATGGAATCTCCCAGGTATACCTGGCAACAAGGGAGAGAGAGATCTGAATACTAATGACAGCTGGAGGAGGGGGGCACTTAATAGTATTTTGGCTAATTGCCAGGTTGCCTGCTCTTGAAAATTTGCCTGTGCTGAGCTAGGCATATTTTTCACGTGTAGAAAATTAGGTTGGGTGTTGGTAGGGCTTGCTATTTTTCTAATGTTTCCTACAGTCAACTATGTGAAGGTTCGCGTAGCCACGAGGTCTGTGTTTCCAGCTCAAAGAGGCCTTCAGGCCTTCTGTGAAAGACTTGGAAAACCATAACAGCTGAACAGACCCAGGAAAGAAATTGCCTTTTTGGAGAGCCCCAGATATTAAACTTATAAAATTGAGTAGTATTTTTGTGTTTCGTGGGTTTGGGGGGGATTTTCTTTTTGTTTGCTTGATTCTTCTTTTTTTAGTAAATCCAGATGACTGACTCAGGGCCTCTTTTCTCCTTCCCTGCAGGCAGAACAGAGTCTCTGATGATTTGCTTGCTTCAAAAGGTCCCCACTGATTTTACCTTTGGGTCTGTTCTACCATCTCTCATTGTTTCATGTAAGCATTTTCTGTGGTAATTAGACTGGTAATAGCATAATCCCTGGTGGCCTTCCTGGAGTGTCTAGCCTCTCTGGGTTGAGAAAGCTCTGCTTGGGGGCAGCATATTTTTTCTCTGAGAAGGGGAAGAGTCGATGTTGTGAATGTTGTCCTGATTATGACGGAAAATCTTTTAAAAGAGGAAAGTTTTGCAGCATTTCCTAGAAGTGATTCAGGCTGCATTTGTCTGATTTCCTCTGGAAGCTCACAGCAACCTTGACAGTCCATGTTTTGTCCCAGGCTGCTTCCTCCTAGACTCTGTAGTCCGCACTGTCCCAGAGGAATGCAGATACCTCTCTGATTTGTAGATGCAGGTGCAGGAGCTTCTTGTAGTTAGGCACAGATACATTCAGAGCTTTGAAGACCAAGACCTTGAACTGGCAGTGGAAGCAGATTAAAAATCTTCTCCAGCTTCCTAAAATGCAACACCTACAGTCATCTGAACTTTTGTGTGAGGCAACAAAGGAAAACAACTCCTTGGTTTTTAAAGGCTTTTAAGAAATGAAGTAGAGATTTGCTATTTCATCTTCATTGCCTTCCCTCTGAATGATTTCACTAACTGATATGAATGCCTCTAATTTCAAGTTTTTCCTTTTGGGATGTAACAAAATTAAGACAGCCTCTCGGAGTGTGGCCATAGGCAGAGGAAGAACAGGGGAGAAATACAGCCAGTCACTGGGAACTGACAGAACAGAAAGGGTTTGGAAATCCTACTTTTTGAAGCTTGTCCCGGGAGGTGGATTTGAAGGATTTCTGCCACACAAACATAGGCCCTGAAAGCATAATTTACATCTGCAGAGGTCTCTTCCAACCTCTACCATTCTATGATTCTTTCTTCTGCATGGGGAAGAGAATTGGCCTGTAGTGGGGCTTGGCTAATGGACCTCTGATCTTGCACCCTTGGATGCATGCTGTGCCTCAGTTTCCCCATGTCTAGAACAAAGGGGTTGCTATTGATGGTTTTTATAAAGCCTATTTGAGACCTACCAATGAAAGGTGCTGTAGTGATGTAGGTAGTATTGTTGTTGCAGTGTTGATGGCAGAAGCAGTGTGATCTGAAGTCAGAGAGATCCCTGCACAGAAGATAAGATCAAGTTTGTGGCCCAAGTCCAGTTTTAAAAATACTCCAAGCTTGAATTTAATTCCTGCTTTAATCTGCATGGTGTCAGTGGGGCTCTGTGTGGAGGTCCTGGAGCTCCCAGACAGCGTGGCTGGGGTCACTGTCTTGGTGGCCAGCCCTCTGGTGCTCTGGGTGGCAGAGCACCTGTGTTTCTGGGGTGCTGGTTCATTCAAAGGTCCATCCATTTCTGCTTCCCTTCCACCTCCTTGTTGAGGAGTGGGACGAACAGGCTGTTCCCTTCCAATATTACCAGCTGTCATACAATCCTGGTTTTATGTTAACAACTGTGATTTTACCTCTGCAATACTTTTCATGCGAACAGAGCTTCTTTTCCCTACTTTATTTTTGCTGCACAGGGAAATGGATGATGAGTCCCTGTCTGCAACAGGGAAGAATAAACACGGTTAAGATTTGATTATATCCTTATTGTTAATGAAAACTTCTGAACTTGTAGAGGAAATGGCCTCAAGTTCTGCCAGAGGAGGCTTAGGTTGGATATTAGGAAAAATTTCTTTTCCACAAGGGTTGCCCAGGGCTGTCCCAGGCTGCCCAGGGCAGTGGTGGAGTCCCCATCCCCTGAGGGGTTTCTAAGCCGTGGTGCCGAGGGACACGGGTTAGTGGTGCCCTGGCAGCGCTGGGGGAACGGTTGGACTCTATAACCTTCAAGGTCTCCTCCAACCAGAACAATTCTATAATTTCAAGTTCTCTTTTCAGCTGTTGCAAAAGATGCTCCAGACCCGCCGTGTGCCTCCCAACCACAGGCGCAGCGAAGACGGAACAAAACAAACCAACACACGGGCTCCTCGCCTACAAGTACTGGGAACACCTTCCCTTTCCATCTCTGTGCGGCCCCTGAAGGCAGGGGCGGTGCGGGGGGAGGGCAGGGCAGGGGAGGCAGCGGCCCGGGCCCCGTCCCCAGGCCCGGCAGGGCCCGCGGCTCCCGGCGCGGAGCCGTCCCGCGGCGGGCGGGCGGACTCCAAGGCCCGGCATGCGGCGGGGCGCTGCGCAGGCGCGCTGGGCCGCGCTTGAGTGGCAAGTTGTTTGTTCCAGCGAGCACCAGCTGCTCGGCACTCCGGGCTCCGCTGCCTCCCTGCCCGGCTCCGCTCCGCGCCCCGCCGGCCTCCCCCGTCGCTCCAACTTTTGCACCCGCTGCTCCTTCGCCTTCTTTCCTTTTCCCCCGTCCCTCCCCGCCCCCGGAGCCGGGAAGGGGGAGAAGGAGCCAGGGAGGGGAAAAAAAAAAAAAAAAAGGCACCGACAATAACAGCCCCCCTCCCCCTCCCCATTCAAAAACACAACATAAACCCCAGGGATAGATGAACTACAAATGAGAAAGAGGAAAAGATGGAACTGCACATCCTAGAGCACAGGCTCAGAGTGGCCAGCATAGCTAAGGAGAGCATCCAGTTGTTTACCTATGGATTAATCAAACTTGCTTTCCTGTCCTCCAAGACGAGGTAGGTGCTGGGGATGGGGCAACGCGGGGGCCGGGGCCGCTCTCCCTGCACGGGAGCCGGGCCCCCTCCTTGCGGGGGGCAGGGGGCTGGGGGGGGGGGTATCATCCTTGTGAGGGGCAGGGGGCTGCGGGGGGTACCCTTGCTAACGGGCAGCCAGCCTTCTTCCCCCAGAGGGGCAGAGTACTGGGGTGGGGGGGCCCCCTCCGCCTCCGCGGGGGGACCGGGGTGGGGGTATCTTCCTTGCGAGGGGGCAGGGCAGCCCGCTTCTTGCCAGGGGGTGAGCTGATGGGGTGGCGGGTGCCATCCTTCTTGGAAAAAGCAGGGTCCTGGGATGGAGGGCACCCCTCCGTGCGAAGGGGCAGAGTCCTGGGCTGAGGAGCGCCCTCCTTGGAAAGGGGCAGGGTGCTGGGGGGGTGAGAGCACCCTGCTTGCAAGAAGTCAGGGTGCCGGGGGGAGAGGGGACCCCCTCCTCCCCAGAGGGCAGCGGTCTGTGGGGGCGAGGGGGCACACCTGAATCTCCCCTACACCTCCCCCCCATCCTGGGCCTGGGGGGGGGGGGGGGGGGGGGTCAGCGCTGGAGTTTGGGGTCCCCCCGTGACGTTCGAGGGCAGCCCCCGGCGCGGCTCCCGCGGCCCTTCCCGGGATCCGCGCTCGGCGGATGAATGAAAACAGGTGGGGGCCGGGGCCGGCCCGGGCAGCGGGGACCGGGGGCCGCCGGACAACAAAGGCAACAACAGCAACCGGAGGAGGAGGAGCGGGTTTTTTTTTTTCCTCTCTCTTTTTCTTTTTTTCCTTTTTTTTTTTTTTTTAATTTTTTTTTTTTCCCCTTTTTCCCCCCCCTCCTTTCTGGCTGTTGTTCTTTGCAGCACTCACTGAAAGAGCGAACCGTCCACACGCGTGTTTGTCTTAAAAGGTGCTTTTTCAGTGCTGACAAATTGGAGGGGGACGAGAGGCAATGCATGCCTTGCACTTGGTTAGCTTTAAAAATTGTGCTATTGAGTAATATAGATTGTGATAGCTTTGGGGGGGTTGTGTGTGTGTGTGAGAGAAAAATGTAGTGGAAGGCACTGTGAGAATTTTATGGGTTTTTTTTAGGGGGAGGAAAAAAAATTACTCTGGCCGGTTTATTGCATGTATATGGGCTGCCTAGGCCTTCCACAGCAAAACAACTTGAATTGCAATTGCATATTCTTGTGTCTTCACTTAGCTTGTTGACTTTGCTCTCTCCAGAAAGAGGAATGGGAATGTAAATCACACAACTCAAACTCGTCTTGTTTTTCCAGCCTGATAATTAGTATTTCAGTTTTCTGCCCAGATTCATCTCGGATAGCATTCTTGTATGAAGGTGGGAAATTTTCTTTGGCAGTAGGAAAATAATAAATAGATAATAAATTTGCTTTTTATTTCTTAAATTGTTCTGTTCCAAGCTGTAATTCAATCCTTTCTCAGTGATAATGCTTACAGATGAATGGACCTATTTGTGGTGTAATTTGATTACAGTCCCTTATCTTACAGTTAAACTTCATGCATTGAAATTTCACTCTGATTTGAGGCTCATCCCATCTGGCTCACCGCTAGCGTTGTTTGCAGTGTAAAGTATATCAGCACCTTGTTTACTGCTCTCACTGAATACTCGACACAGCATTAAAGGCTCTTAAATCTTAAATTTCTATTTTTAATGTGTTCTTTCGTCATAATTGAAAGTGGTTGCTGAGTTCTTGGAGGGAATGTTGCTCCCCCTCCTATCTGTAAAGTGTCAATGTGAAATCTTTACATTTCTCACTGGTAATGCATAGACTGGGTTTTGGTGGGGGTTTGTGTGATGTGTTGATTGTTGGTTTGTTTGGGGTTTTTTTGGCTGGTTGTTTTGGTTTTTTGTGTGTGTGTGTTTGTTTTTTTCTTATTAAGATCCGGAGTGGCCCTGATGTCTTTGTTTCACCCTACATTTAACATCTTCAACATTAGAGAGCTGTAAAAGGGTTAGGACAGTAAGATAAGCCCCTTGGGGTGTGATACTTTGTCCTGTGTTTGGGTGCAGCACTCGACAGTTTGGTATTGCCTCTGCTTACTGTGGTGTCTGGCCCTTTCCATGCACAGTGAATACCAATAATCTTTCCCTAGCTTTCATGGAATCTCACTGGTCAGGAAGAAAAAAACTGTTTGTGGAAAGGTTTGTTGGCATGGGAAATTACTATTTACTTCCCTTTTGTGTGTTTTGTGTGTTTTGCAGACTGTAGAGGTGCAGGGGAGAGAAGGGAACGCTTGTTTGTGTTGTTTTTCAGACAACTGACAGCACTGAAACATTGCTTTCTCCTGTGTGCTTTTTGCATGCCCCGAGGCAAACAAGGTCCCTGCCCCACAGTCTTTCTGCTCTGATGAACGCCATGTGTATGAGGAAGGTGAGGGTCTCTGGGAAATAGAACTCCATAAATTTATGATCCTGCTGTTTCTTTTTCCTCTTCCTTTAAGAATTGAATGTGCCCAGGAGACATCAACTTTTTATATGGCCACAAGACAAATCTCCCCTGCCACACACCCCGTCTAAAAAGGACCACTTGGGCCTTGAGAGGGGAAGGTGGCCTACATCCCTGCTACTCTCTTCTGAGAGCAGAGATGCCAGTTACTTACACCACCTACATTTTCCCCAGTGAGACCTTAATTGGAGTTTTTACCTGTGCTGCAAGGCTGCCAGTAAGAAATAATGATTTGTGAGATAGATGTGATCCAAAGAGGTGGCAATGACATCATCGGTATCCTTATGTTAGTCATGTAAGAAACTACAATTTTTACATTGAGTCTTCTGAGAAGTGATCTGGAGAGAGAGTTGGAGCCTCTTCCATGTTCTCATGCACCAGGGAAAAGGGCTGGAACAATTTTTTAAACCTTGTACGTTTTTCTTCATCCTCTCGGGAAGGAAAAGTAACAAATCTCCCTCTCTTTATTTGGCCTTTTGCCACTTTTATTCTGCCCTTGTTCGTGACATGAGTCTTTTAATTTAGCTTCTATTACAATAGCAGTATTTTTTTTTGACCAAAGAACAGCAATTTTGGAACTATTCCGATGGCCAGAAGCAAGAAAGCACTTAACGAGGTGAAGAGGTGAGACCAGTAGTGAATGAGACGGTGGGCTGGAACGGAGCTGAAACACTATTAATCATAACTTTAAGCTAGGCACAAGGTATTTTATGCAAAGTTGCAGGTAGTCCAGAAAGAAATAACAGGAAACCTCCGAAGCAGTTATACTGAGCAGTGTGTTCTTGATGCTCTGCTTGTGTAAGTGCAGACCTCTTGATTGGAGCTGACTCTGCCAGGCACCCTAGTGGAGGATCAGATCTGTGGAATTTTTCATGGCATGTTAATTTTTTTGCTCTTGCTCCCATCGTCGTCATCATCACCCTAGTATTTTACCGATGGTGTTGTGCCTGTGTTTGACTGGAGAGTTCCTTGGTGCCAGGGATCTTCGTCTAGGTGGAAGGTGTGTTTACTATGTATGTAAATAGAAACACTCTGCCTGGTTGTAACGTTGTGTCCTTTTTCTTTTGTACATGGTCTGTCGATGTTAGTTCTCTGGGTCAGAGAACTGTGCTCATCTGGAAAACCCCACCTTCATCTCCCCCTGTGCTTCCCTCCCACCAAAATTGTCCCCCCACTTCCTTGGTCAGAGTTAAACCATCTCGTGCTATTGGGTATCGTGCCACAAGTAGGCTGTTTAAGGACTTGCTACACATACTGATGTGTTGCTACATTCCCATCCTGGTTTGGTTTTTTTTTTTTCCTAATTGCAAAATATTTTTAACTGCATCTCCCTTTACTGCGTAGGAATTAAATCTGAATGGAGGGGCAGGAAGGACAGTCTTAGATATTGCTTGCACTGAGCCATCAGTGCATGCAATAGGGAGAAGGAAGGTGAGCCTGACCTTGTCTTTTGAGTGTGTATAAAAATATATGGAGAGTTTAAGCCCTGGAAAATAAAGTGGAGTCACGGTTCTTCCAAGCACTGTATGTGTATAATGAAATTAAGTCTGATTTCTGGGTAGTGCTTTGGTAGACCCTTGAACATCTGGAGTCAATGAGTTAACAAGTAACCTTTCCTCTCTCTGTTCCGGTACGTAATATAAAGATTTGGTGGTAAACAGTGAAATTAAGTGGTTGCGGGAGGAGGGTATTACTTAAATTTTAATGCTATTAAGTTATAACCAGGATGAAGTTGAGGGGTTAGTTTATTCACAGGGCTGGGCGGTTAAAATAATTGCAGGTCCTGTGTCTACCATCACAAATATAAAAATCTGAGGTCATTTTTTTCAGCGTGCCGAAGAGGAGGAGCAAGTTCTGCATTGTAAAGGATGAGACCTTGCTCTCGCAGAAGTGTTTGAGGCAGACATTTCAAAAGCATCTGCCAGTCTGGTTTCTTTTCCAAGATTCTCAGGTCTTTCTGTCGAGGTGTGGTTTGTGTGTATTGGTGACTGGAAGCAGGATCACAGGCACTTTGCAAGCTTGCAGAATTGGCACTAAATACAGAAGGGTGGCTGTGTGAGTGAAATGCTTCCCAGAGAAGCCAGACAGGATGGAAGAGCCAGGCTGGGCTCTGCCCCACGTTGGGTGCTGCCCATCATTCAGACTCTACCATGAGATGCTTGGAGGCAGGAGATAGCCTTAAAGTGGAGAGGTGCTTACAAATATTCATTCTAATAAAAATGTAGCAAGAAGTAAATAATGATAAACTGTACACAATAAGCTGCATTTTCTTTGGTCCTTGAACAAAAAATGAAACTAGGTTTGTTATCTTTGCTGTGTTCCTGGTGGTATTTTTGGTAATCTATCCATTTTGCTTAGTAATAATTGACACCTCTACTTACTAACAGTGGGCTGTTGCTATTAATGTAAGTGTTTCTCATTCCCTGATCACTTGTTTACTGTCTAGGTGTCCTGAAATTGGAGATACTGTAATAAAAGGCCTATTTTGAATTTCAGAGCATAATAGGACAAGCAAGTGCTTAAAATGTATCTGCATCTCTTGAGGGCGTTCAAGCCATCAGCGGTCTGCTTCCTTTGCTAGGAACTTGGACAAACAAATGTTGTTTATGGCCTTATATGAAATACAGATTGGTCTGCAACGTTGGGTGGCAAAGGCAAGTTACTCCTGTTGTTAAAACCTTTATTTTATTTTTTCCCTTGGCTTCTGCCATCCTGTGTGTCCTGGGAAGACCACTGAATGAAGGCTTTTTCAAGTTATAAGCCAGTGTTTACTCATCTAAAACAGGTTTCTCATGTTTTCTTTTGGTGTGGCAAAGACTCACAGTCATCTTGATTTTTGAAATTGATCTAGTTAGTTATTTTCCTTGGGGTGTACGTGTGTGTGATATCTGAGGTCTGGGGACTTCTGCTCTGGCTCAGTGACCGTCTGTTAGAGAAGGACCAAGCACTGGCGTTCAGACACCACGGGAGACTGGAGTGATGGGAAGCTTCATGGATCAAGCAGCTTGCCTGCCCTTCCTCAAAGCACTTTACCTTCTTGTTTGCATCACAGTGTGTGTGTATGGTGCTGAACTTGCTGGTGGATATTTGGGATGAGTAAGAGCTAGTAAGAATCAGTTAAGGAGAGAGAGACTAGAAGTTACTTGCTTGCAGTAACGAAGGACATAAGCTCTTAAATTGTGAATGCGTTCAAGGCTGCTGAGTGTTTCAGCTGCTGCTGGACTGTGAGAACATTCTGCAGTGTTTTAATACATTAAACCTTGGAAAGAGCAGGTTTCCTTCCTGATGGTCTCTTATTGTTTATCTACAAATGTTATTATTTCCCTTTCTTTTCTGCTTCTGGCACACAGGCTGACCAGTGGGACACTTATTTTCTGTCTGTCTTTGCCTGCCAGTCCTGTCATGCAGTCCTCAACCTACCATGTGGTCCCATCAGGCTAAGGCTGATTCCAAGGCAGAAGCTGACAGGAGTGCTTAGAAACTAAATGAGATTCAAAAGGTGGAACAGAAGTACTGGATCAAACCCACAGTGTAATGCTGGGGGGTTATATATGCTGGAGAAATGTTGGTTTAGAGATTGGATGTTTTAACAGGGCTGGTTTGGCTTTTTTGGTTTTTTAAGTTAGGTTGTTGGGTTTTTTGTTTGTTTTTTTTTTCTTGCTTGTGTCTGCACTTGGACACTTGCCTTTTAAATAAATAAATACCTGGCTGTAGTTTGTAGTTGGCTGGTTGTTTTTCCTTATTTCCCATGGTAAATTGTTTCCATCCATTGGCAGAGCTAATGCATAGATAGAATGCATCATCTGGGGATAAGATACAACATCAGTGGTGTAAAGGAAACAAGAGTGGTGCCCACTGATTTTTGAGCTGAGAAATAAAAAAAGAGGAAAAAATATTTATTTTTTTGCCATGTAACTCATTAAAGATCCCTCCAGTTCAATATTTGTTTATTGCTTTCGGATGAAAGTCAATATTTACATGAAAAATGTGGCTTTTATTAGTTCCTAGATGGCTCCTCTTGCAAGCTGGGTGTTCTTACGCTTCAGCAGTGGAGCAAACGTAGTGCAGGTCTGTTCAGGAAAAGCATTGCTATTGTGCATTCGTCATCAAGAAGTAACAGCTGAGTTGTTCATTAATACAATAGTTTGAATCCACAGACTACTCCTTCCCCTGAGTTGCAACTTAAATTAGGCTCCATTTGATGTCTGGAACTATTTGACAATGCCTTGTTTGTGCTCTATAAATATGTAAATCTTTCCACTCGATTCTTCTCTTTTTTCTTTTTTTTTTTTTTTTTTTTTTTTAATCTGTTGAGCACACTACCTCATTTATCTGATACACAACTCCATAATCGTCCTGCATGTTTCAGTGTTTTAATATATTTGGACAAGGGCTACAGTTTCTTTTTTTCAGAGGAAACAGTGCAGATTTGTTCTTTTGTTTACTGCCAACTCCAGAGTAAACTCCAGCTCTGATCTGCTGATAGCTGAAGGCTGGTAAAGGAAGAATTATACAACAGGAATGTGGGGAAATAACTCCATTCATTGCAGTTTCAGAACCAACAGAGAAGAGCCTGTAAGTTGCAGTTACCATTTCAAAGTAAAAAGATCTCTCCTCCCCACCCCGAGCTCAGCTTGGTGTTGTGTAGCTAACTATAAGATACACTTGCTAAGAGAGAAAACAACAGACAAAAATGTTTTCTTGCGGCACAAAAGAAATAAAGATTGATCAAGCCTGTTTCGTGACTTTCTGCACAAAGTTTTACTGTGCTGACCGTGGAAGCAGAGAATCCGATTTCATTTTTGTGGTCTCATGTATAATAAACATTTTGTGCTGGTTGATAAAGTTTTATTTTCACATTCAAAGAAAAACAGTGACTGCCTAAACTTCCTCACCAACCAGAACAGACTTCCTTACTTTGGTCTGTTAAGTGTGCTTTACTAGAGATTAAAATAAAAAGCTTACTTCTGAACCACAACCTGCTTTAGAAGGCTGGGGGCAGGTCATGCTCAGGTATCAGAGTTGCCATTTAGCACAGAGTTGGCCCGTGGAAAAGCGAGGTTGGGGAGTCTGTGGGGTGGCAGCAAACTGTTGATCTTGTGGGGGTCCAATTAAGTTTCGTTAATGTGATGGACCAGATGGTTTCAAGATACTTGTGCTACTTCTTGGCCAGTAGTTATAGGGAGGTGTAGGCTGTTATTGGTGGTAGGCTGTCCTTGACCCAAATTCTTTCCATACACCTTGTTTATAAGGTAGAAGCACAATCCTCTTGTAAGTGTGAATGTGTGTTTGATCAAGATGTAACTGTAAAGGAAAGGCTCATTTCTTTTTGGTCTGCAAAGATTTAGTGTCCTTGTTGCAGAGGATACTAGCGACGTCATGAGTTGTTGCAAGCTACACCACTTCAGTTTAGAGTAAAATGCAACCTTTAAATTTTATGTAAATTATTCAGCTAGGTCAATTTATTTAAAGGGAAAGAATAAAAAAAAAAAAAAAAAGGATCCTGGGGGAATTTCTAAATCTGGGAGGGGAAAATTTACAAGTTTTGACATGGATAAAACAGTAAAATGTTATGTGTCAGGGAACCTGCATAATGCTAGGCACTGGTTTTAGTGATACCCGAATGCTTACCTTAGTTCCGTGGTTAACAGATCAGTGTGCAGCCCTTTATTATGCCACACGTGTATCCTGTTTTACAGGCTGAGTTGCTCGAAGTTGACAAGTTGGAGACCTTGATTGAAATGGTCCATGTTAATCTTGTTTAACGTTTGTAGCTTTTATTTCTTTTTCTAAAGAAAGATTGACTCTTCTCTTTTGATAACCTCTAAGGCACTCGCTTGCAAATAAACGTAGTCTGGGCAAAAAGCAGAAAAGGTTGTTCTTAATAACGAGAAGGATATACTCAAATATGCATCTAAGCAACTGTATACATTTACATACATTTACTTAGTCTTCATTTTTATGCTTTTTTTGAAAGTGATGGATGACTTATTACATGATTAATCTTTCAGTTGTGATCTTTTTCAAGCTGCTTTTGGGGGAAAACTGGCGTTTGATTGTAACACGGAGAACAAACGTCATGTGCTATTTTTGAGCTAATAAGCAATATTAAATGTGCTGAGTATTTAGGAAAAGTATCTCAGCCTGTCTTGTGTTTATAACCAAGCAGTGTAACGTGGCCTGTACTAAAGAAATGAGACTGATGGTGACTTGAGACTACGCTTGTCAAGACTGTGGAGCTGGGAGATCTCAGCCTCCCACACCCACTTCTTGTTTGCAGACTGGAAGAAAAAAGAACAAGTTGACTTGCTTTTTTCAGTTCCTAATTGTTTCTCAGCCTGGACTGAAGGAGTGATCATACTGAACTAAACTGAGTAATTTGAAATGAGGAAAATAATTCTCCCATCTTGCAGAAGATGCTGCTGCTGTCAAAATCTGGCTTATTGCATAAATGGACTGGTTCCGGTTGCTTTGGCACTGATTTCTTCTCAATTTATTTGTTTAAAGTGCTTTGGAGGTTCATCAGCAAACATACTTCTTTTGATAATTGTCTTTTAAATTATCTTATTAACACCTAAGAAGCCATTACTCCAAAAAATGATTTCAGATCTCTTTAAACCAGATTAGCTAATATTAAAAGAAAATTGTGCTTTTAATTGTTTTCACGTTCAGCCCGCTTGGTTGCAAAAGGGAGGTGTTAGAATTAACGTGTCTCTTACCTCAGTGGGAATAGATTTAGGACAGTTGATGATAGGCTGAGATGATGTGTTTTGAGACACGTGCTATTGCCCATTTGGCATTTTTCATAAGCCAAGCAGAGTTTTAACGTGCGTGACTTGTTTGCATCTGCTGAGCTAGCAAGGTGCGGAACCTTACTCTTGTGGCTCGTGCTCTCTGGAGCTTACCACAGGTTTTCCACTGGTTAGTGAATGGTTTTCTGCCGTGAGTGGTGGGGCTCTGTGTTTTGCAATATTTCCCTTTTATGGGCTAAGGAAACACAAATTGAGATAGATTATTTTGTTTGTTAAGAGATCTATTTTTCAGGCAAAACTCAGCAGTGTAGACAGTCTATAGCCATTTCTGTGCAAATAGAATTAATACATTATTCTGCAAAAGGAAATGGATTTGAGTGAGTTACATGCATTGCAGGCAAGGTAATGGTAGTTACAATTGTACAAAACGACTGGATTCTAAAGAAAAGATCATCATTTTTGACACGGACATTTTTTTAATGATTGCTTTCCTTTCAGTGTTCCTGGCATAGAGGTGTAACAGTGTTTTGATGAGTGCCAGGAAACACTTTGCTAACTAAACCAGTATAATTCTGGCTAAGCACAGAAGAGGTTAGCAAGAATTCAGCTCGACCAAAGCAAGCTTTATGGTTTTCTGGAGGGGAGTGATTTGAGGAGAGAAGAGGAACAGAAGATGACAAAGCAGAGGGTTGGCTTGCTGAACGAGATAGATGTTTCATAGCTATATAGGAGCCTCATGCAGGACTTTGACAGTTAATGCCATAGTGGGACCTTCCCCTTTTTCTGTTGCTTTCAGTCTGAGCCTGGTACCATGCTGTCATCACAAAACTAGAAAACAGCAAATCTCCATAGAACGGTCAAGGTCAAGAAAGATCTCTGAAGATCATCTAGCCCAGCACCCCAGCTCAAGGCAGAGCCAAGTAGAGCAGATTGCTCAGGATTTTGTCCAGTTGGATGTTGTATTTAAAGCTTGGAGCTTTGCTCTTTCCTGCGTTAACATCTTGTTGACCTTGTTGGTGTTGAAACTCTTTGCTCCATTTGGCATTACTTTCCGCATACCATTATAATGTGTGATTTAGTGTCTCATTTAAACAGGACAAAGTGGTTTGTGAATTTAGGAGGGGGATTATGCAACCTCTTAGTTTTGGAAAAAGCTGGTATAGAGGAGAAATGGTCTACTGCAGTAATTTATTGGTTCTTTATGTTTCTTTGTGAGCATTTCGTACTTCTTCACTGCTTATTGGCTATAATCTGTGAAAAACTAGCTAAAGTTACAGCAGCCTCAAGGCTTCTTTAACTTACACAAACTAGAAGCCAAAAAATGACATAGCTGAGTAAGAGCAAAGCTTGCCTTGGGAAAGAGCCTGTACCCTCTTCCGTACCAGTCGGATCACAATCCATGTTAGATGGATGTATAAGACTAGTGAAGCTTTCCACCCGAACCCGCTACACAGTTTTCTTTATCTCCTTGATGTAAGTAAGAGGACGTATTAGAGTGGCATGGAGTCCGAATGTTATTTGGTCTGACTTTAACGTACAGCTTTGTATGGTGGATGCCCTGCAGTGAAAGTTGTGCTTTGGTTCTTGTACCACTTCTGAAGCCCTGCCACAGTAGTGGTCACGCGATGAAACCACACCCTGTGAAAGAGTTTTCTCTGGAAGTCTTCCTACTGGTGTGAAGTCGCTCCAAGGCCCTACGTTTGTGAGTGGTTCTCATGGTTGCTGTAGGTACAGTGGTTTTGCTGGCATTCTGTCTCCTCTCCTTACCCCTCACGGTGCTGTGATCCGGGGGCTGCTGCCGCTCGACCCCAGCACAAGCGCTCCGTGTTTGTTCGTAGGGAAAGCCTCGTATCTGGGGGAGGAGGAACATCTCTCAGGGAAGGGTTTACGCTGAATCACTGAGCTATCCCCTGGTAGCTCCTATGCTGTGACAGGCCAGAAATACTTTTCATTTGCATAGGAGTGTGAAATCAGCCTGGAATGACTAATGTAAAAGGACTTTGTGTGTCCTGTACCCTTTTGAATGGCTTTGTTCGTTCAGATGGTGGTTGAATTGTAATGGTAGGCAATGATTTAAATTTGAAATAGTCCCGAAACAATATGGTTATCTGTTAGCTTTCAGTGATCTTGTGAAGCGGTGTATTTTGAATGGTTATCACATTGTAAAGGTGATCATCACCTAGTTGTTGGTGGAAGAAAAACCCAGAAAGAAGTCAGAAAAGATAAACAGTATGTGTAAAATGCTTCACGTAAGAGTGTATCCTTTTGAGATGTACATGAGCATATGCTTTAAATTAATATTCTTCTGTGTTTATAGTATATAACCGAGGCTTTAAACTGATACATCCTTGGCTGTTAATCCATGTTTGATAGTCTTCCATGGCATGTTATTGCTGTTTATCTCCTTTTGAGATCCCACTGACTGGAACATAACCATGCAATTTTCTTATGGATTTGAAGATGGCCGCGGTAAATGGCTCTCTCTTTAGGTGCAGTCTCTGGCTGGGTAACTGAGGCTGTAGTTGGAGGATTATAGCAAAGCAGTTGATGAAATTCCTGGCCCTGAGTCAACAGTTCCCACCTCGAATGTTGTGGAAGTTGCTGTTAACTTGAAAACAAAAAAAAACCAACCCCCCCTTGCCCAGTCTTTGAAGCTAGATCATTTTAGCCATGTTCATGGCCCAGGCTCACAGACAGTTGCAGTAGTGCAGCTATGGGGTGGTTCATTTCAGAGTTGGAGTACAAATTACTGACTTTTTAACCTTTCTTTACTGCCCAGGAGAATGGTCAGATGGTTGGATCTTGTTGTGCGGATAGGAGTAATTTTACTTGTAAAGGTATGAGGTGTGCAAATAGCAACGGTGTTAACCTTTTTTCCAACCTACAGGGAAGGCTCATCCTGTGTGCGCTCCCGAGTATCACGTTTTGAATATTACATTTGCTCGTTTTATGTTTTTAATTCCAACAGTAACGTTTTTTTCTCTTTTACTTGCATTTGAAAAAACTCAGTGACAGGAATAGAACAGTTCCTGGATTCAAAATAGAGTGGTACTTTTTCCCGTGGCTTGTTTAAACATATTACTGATTATACATTCCTTGCAGGATCAGCACAGGGAAAAAGACAATGAAAGAATTTCATGGTGCTCCTTAAATGAGCCTTATATAAAACAAAGTTTAAAATGAATTAGGACCTACCTTTTAAGCACTTGTCAAATGTTCTCAGTGTCAGGTTTTCTTCCCACTGAATGTTCCCTTTGTATCAAATGTAATGTAAGGTACATGATAGTATTTCCAAAATCACCTAAGTCCTAGTTTAAAAAAAAACCAAACCACAACCCACTTAAGCACTTGGCACCCCAGGGCTCACTGGAAGCCAAAGTGGCTTACACTCTGAAATGTCTGTTGCTTTGGAGGGTCGGACACAGGGGTTTTAAAACATTTGCCTCCTGGCCAGACGAGCTGACGGCTTCGGTACCAGAGCCTGCTGAAGATGCACCGACGGGAGGGAGGCCAGAGTCAAGGTGTGTTTCTGAGAGCCCCTGCAGGGAGTCAGAATGGGGGTGTCTTTGCTCCCGCCCCGCAGAGCCCTGGGGATAGGCCCTGGCTTTGCTGCGGGTCTCCAGAGGGCAATTCCAGAGGAATCCCCGCAGTCAGCGTGCCCCGTGCAGTCCAGGCCTCAGCCCTTACGGGGTGTCCCGCCTGCAGCCCTGCGAGCTGGGGAAGTGCCGCTCCTGTGCTCTGCGGAGCAGAAACTGAGGCACGCAGGAGGGCGAGTGGCCTGTCCATCTCGCCAGGCATGTCTGCGGCGGGACCTGCCTGGTTCTTCTGGGCCCTGCATCCTCTCTGCCGCCAGAACTGCCTCTCTTCCGTAGGAGAGATGGAGGCTGTGTTTTCAGTCCGTGTTTGCATTAGCCACTTGAAATCCTCATCATCCAGCTGCTGCTGCCTTTGCCTGCTGCCTTTTCTGTTGGTAGTTTTTGTGGGCTCGTTAGTGGAGGTGTGCTCTGTCATCTTGGCTTAAACCCTGGAGAGAATTGGGAGTTCAAAGATGTCTGTTTGAGCTTCCAGTAATCACAGCACTTTTCCCGAGAGCCAGCCAACCTGGAACGTACTTGTGTGTGTGGCTGTTCTGTACACGTGTCTGTGTGTAACATATATGTAGATATATGTGTCATTCCAAAGTCAGAGCACTCTTGAAGTGGCAATTGCCTCAGCTAGAACTGGGAGGTAGCTCACGCTGACAAACGAACCCACATGGTTTTCAGGGCTCTGAGAGCTGTGCTTCAGGACAGAGAATGTCTCTCTTCCCGGGATCCTTCTGGTGACAGCTGCCACAACGAAGGCTGAATGCGAAGAATACGTTTTCACGTGGCTGTATCCTGGGCCCTGGGAAGACTCCGGAGCTCAGAACAATAGCAGAATACGGAGCTGCCAGCAGGGAGTCTGAGTGGACAAGTATAATCATGCACTGCTCAGCTTTCAAGGAAATTACAGTTAGTGCACTGACTTGCTCATAATAGTGATGCATTGTTTAGCTTAATAACTTATCAGCTCTCCAGGAACCAGCTAGTGATCACTGTCATCATATGCTGCTAATCATTCTGTTCTCAAATTGTCCCAAAATGAACTAAGGACCTGTCACATCACCTATTAATCTGGCAAACTGAGTGCACTATAATTTAATTATTATTTTTCTTTAAGCTAGAAGGAAGACTGTTGTCCACCTTCTTTGTTCTCTTGTTTTGTATTATCTTTATCGTATGTAATTGTGAATGTAGGAGTTCTTTTAATGCCAGGTTGAAAGGCCGTTGTCAAATTGTGTTGGGATTTTATTTGGTTTTTTTTACATTTGTAGGGTGTTTGTTAAATTGCTGCTTTTTGTGATAACTATTGGGGAACTAAATCTGAAACCTGCTTTTTAAGGAACATTTGTTTTTCATAAAGCATTTGGGGCAGAGGGGTGATTTTTTTTTTTTTTTTTTTTTTTTTTTTTCTTGTGGTGCCTGCAGTACCCAGGCTGCTGCCAATCACTAGTAAATGTACCCTGACAAGGGCCCTCTATAGTAGCGAAGAGTCATTATCCTTCTTAGACAAATGTGGAATTTAGGCAGGCAAGATTGAGCGATTTACCCACAGGCATGCAGGGAGCTGTGGAAGAACAAGAAGGAGAAGGAAGCTGGTTTGAGTCCTGATCCCAGTAGGCTGTATATTCTTGCTGAATGCATGCTGGCTCCTTGTCAAAGGGTTATTTGTGAGCTCCGAGCTGCTAGCACTGGAGTATTTCTTCTGAAGGAAGAGTGGCCACTGATACACAAAGAGATTTTTGCTAGATAATATATCTGAACCTGTTCTTTAAGAGATAACGTTTTCAGCTCTTTTGACTCTTACTGCTGCCACTGCTAATTTTTTCTTACTAGCTGAAGAACCTGGGGACCAGGCACTGGGATCTCATTTTGTACTTTAGGTGCCCATTTGTGTGGCTGTGGATGGAAAGCAAAAACTTCCTATGTCAAGATCAGTCCACACAGCAGTAACATATCTAGAGCTTGAAAGTAGGTAGCTTAGAGAAATCTGGTGCTGTAACCAGTAAAACACAGAACTTGTCATGGACTAAGTGACCAAGTGTTTACTCTGTTTCTAGATATATATATATATTTTTTTTTTTTGTAGTCCCTGCTGGTCTGTGCTGCTACACACGTGAGAGCCCTTTTTTCACGCCGTGGCAGCATCGTTGGTCAGATGCCAAATAAAACCTATTCTTGTGGACCACTGCAAACCAGCTTTGTTGGCTAACATTTAGATGAAGGATCCTAGGACAATGCAAAGTACCAGAGCTGTGGGGACACCTTTTTGTGGCTGGTAGTGCACAGGTATGCAAGTCACAGTGGGGGAGATCTCCATCCTGTTCCACACTTGGGGCTGAAATGATGCATCTGCTAAAAGGGGAGGGGGAAACAGATGGATGTGCCCAACTGAAACCACCCTCCTTGCTGTTCTGAATAATGCAGGGAGCTGCAGGATAGTATCTACTGATCTCAGGAATTGTGCAACCAGTTTTTATTAGACCTGGATGAATAAACCAGGATTTAAATGAAAGCCTGAGCATTTCTGTGTTGGTTTTTTTTTGTTTGGTTTGGTTTGGGTTTGTTGGGTTGTGTGGGGTTTTTTTTGTTTTTGTTTTTTTTTTTTTCCCCCAGTTATTTGTGGTGTTTGATTTGGTTTCACCTCTCCTGTGTCTGTCTTGAGAAAGACAATTGTATCTCCTGATCAGTGATGAGTAGCATTAAAATAGGAAGGAGCCTTCTGCTGCAAGATTTATTGCCTGGCACATCTACGTTGTCTGATGAAGTGTCATCTTTTGTTATGTTTTGAGAAGATGCTGCCTGACTGTGATATTGCTGAACTGCATGAGAAAACATTTGGCCGCACCTATTCTTGTCAGCTATGGCATTATTCTTCTAGCTCAAATTATATAGGCCTTTGTGTATAGTATTGAAAAAAATTACGTGTAGCCTCTGCTAATAAACAGAAAAGTTGAGGTTGTTTTGAAATGGTGGTCTCCACAGAGACTTAGCTTTGCGTACGCTTCAAATACATCATCTATTTCTGGCAGCAAGAAGTGATAAAAATGCTGAGTAAGTTTGTCTTGTCCTCAAGATCATGTTTCATAATAAGCAAATACCTGAAGCTTACAGGTGTGGCTTTCTCTTTTCCATGGGAACATTTTCCACTTCTTCATGAATTTGCTGTCTTCCTTTGGAAACAATTGTTCAGGTAGTTTCCTGCTTGCAGTAAGCCCTGTTTAATGGGTCCAGATGCTCTTGGGCCAACAAATGTTGTTCAGCCCGAACTCCAAGATTGTACCAGTTCACTCTATTTTGCATCATACTGAGCTGAAAAGCACTGCCAGGTAAAAACCAAGAATTGAATAGAATTGACTTTGAAAGCCTAAATGTGGGTGTGAAATAATGTCAGTGTGTTCTTCAATAGAGTATAACCACTGCGTAAGGACTTACCTTACTGTTTGTAGTGAAATAGAGCTGACTTGGTAGTTATGCTTGACCAGAGCTGTTTCTTGCAAGAGGTATTTCTTTCTTTACCGTGCCTACAAATACAGGAGTAAAAGTATCAATGTTTAAGCTAATGATTTTTGTTACAAATCTGCCCGAGATGCCCTGATTAAACCTGAGATGACCTGATAAACCAGCCTGGCAAAGTCAACAAGTTTCTCTTCATTGCTGTTAGTGAGTTAAAGCCCAGGCTGAAAAACTCATGTGAGAGGGAATGTTTCTGCCAAATCCTGTTCATGCAAGTTGGACATGAGTCCACTTGAAGTTTCTGGGGAAATAACCCTTTTTGCTGGGTGTAGCATGCATTAGGATTCTTGGATTAATTCATGTTTTAGTAAAGCCAACTCTTGATTATCTCTAGGTAAATTGTGTAAGTGGTGAAGTTCCTGTACTAAAGGGACAAAACATCCTGTCTGGATCTTGCTGAGCAGGCTGAAAGCAGCATGGCGTTTTGTTGTTCGTGTCCCAGCTCAGAGAACTGGGCAGACACCAGGGTTGCTGACTGTTCTTTCCCCAACAACCCGTTCCAGACTTATTTGTATGATTTCTGCTACTTAAGGTTTTATTTTGCCAAGGCTCTCCCATCCCTTTGTTTTGCTGGATAACTGATGTTTACAGTGCTCCCATCCCGTTGCTCAGCAGCTCCACCATGGCTTGAGGCCGTTGTGTGCTGTGGTGAGTGGGACAGGGCTGGTACTCTGTGTGATGGTTGCCTTAGCCTTGCTCTTTACCCTCTTCCCATTTTATTGCTGCCTTTGTGGCTGGATTGCATTCAATGCTGGTTTGTTGAAGAAAAAAGAACCGTGATGGCTCTGTGCCATCATTTCAAGGAATGGCTGTTCACCAGACTCTTGATGGAGAGGTTTAAGAAGAAATTATTTTGCTCCTTGGGCATGAAAATGCTGGTTAAGAGTGTAACTGGCACAGGACTACCTTTGCCTGGGAGTCTGGCCAGGCAGAATTTTTTTGTTTCCATTTAAGGCCTGGGTCTGCACCCTCAGTAGCCTTTTTCATAGATGTTTTGTTTACAGCTGTCAGGAGCAAAATGTGATGCTTCGCACTGAGAGTAGCCCATGACTCCTCAGAACCTCTCTCAAGCTGCTAGGCAATAGTGGGCTGCCATGCTGGGAGGGGAAGGTTGCAGGGAAGGAAGGGTGTTAGACTTAATCAAGGGTCTGGGAAAATTTGCATGTGAATTCTGGAGGTTTTATGTTGAGCTTTGCTTTTTGAAATTGAGGGGAACATCTCTACACATCTGCTGTCTAAAGCTTAGGTGGAGTGTTTCATCGATTGGGTAGAGGTCACAGTGGTGCTGACCTCTTTACACCACCTTCGTCTAGAGCAGGGACGACGGAAGTTTACTAGTGCTCAAATAATTGCAGGAAAAATATCCAGCCGTTTTATCTTCAAGTCTTTGTATAAACTCGGCGCCTCGTTTTGCCCTTTTTTCAGAGGCTGTGTACAGTTGGAGTACAACTGGCAGTGATACAGGCCCATTTCAACCAGAACAATGCTCTGATTTGAGGAAGAAGTGAACAGGATCATGGGTCGACGTCGAATGGGTTTTGGTACACAATGAGCAAGCAAAGCCTGTGTAACAGCAGAAATCGTTGTTCGATCGAAAGCAGGGGCTGTATGAACATTAATGTAATTGGAAGGGACGGACTTTGTCCCTGTCTGTTCATAGATTTAAGTGTTACTTTCTTTTTCTAGCACAACTTATGTTCAGTTCTTTATGGTTCTTCAAGTAGGAGATGCTGCCCACTGCTCACGCAGCTTTAGAATGAAGCCTTATGCACCAGCTAAAGCTCCACAGCAGTTGTAGCTTTGCTTGTTACAGCCTCAGATGAAACTGAAGCTTGTTTTACACAAATCCACTAAGTTATGCTTTAGCTTTTCTTTGGACAGGTCAGCAGTGACTGACTTGGATTTCTGTTGTGGAGAAAGCTTGTGTGTGATTTGATCTAAAAGATTTTCCCTCCTCCCTCATTTATTCATCTGAGCGCAAAATTATGACTTTGACATGGTGTGAGCTGGTTCCCATGAAGGTACCTCCCTTGCCTGCAGAGAGAGTGGCCTGGCACTGTAGCTTCCCAGGAAATCCATCAAACCTGCTTCACCTTGGCCTGTGAACCTGCACAATATGCACCATCGCTTTTAAGCTAGTAGTAGACTTCTGTGCAGGCTTGCACGCTGATGGAGCAGAGCCAACGCGCTCTGTAAAGCCATTTTTAGTGGTTTTACCCATGCATTTGGGTGGCTACGTGGAGTCTCCTCCTGAAGCATTTGTGTATGTGTGTTAGCAGCCTTCCCATTCTGTAGATGTCAGGCTGGGAGCGCGTTCCCCTCTTGACATCACGTAGAACATCAGTGATGTATAGCTGTGTGCCACCAAACTAGTGAATGTCGTGGCTGGGTCTGGGATTGGGAAGGGGCTGTTAAAAGACTGGCTTCAGTGACACTGTCTGATGGTTAGCTGATCCATTGCTGGCTTTTTCAAAACCCTGTCATGTCCCCTGGTTGTTTTCTTCCATAACGAACCTGTTTTTCCTTGGTGTGGATTGTTGGTCCTTAGATAATGACATTTGTCAGCAAAACAGTTCCTAGCGCTTAGAGAATATGCACAAACTCTTCTCTGTGGGCTCCTATAAGGATTTGTTCTCTTGGATCATGCTTGAGAGGCCAGAGTGCCTGGGGACTCAGGGATTGTGTTTATTCATTTCCAGAGAAAGATTTTTGGTCCCTTTGCTGACAGTTTGTCTTTAGCTTGCTGCCTTTTGAAATCATCTGCGAGTTCGGCAGTGACAATCCGTCAATCTGTCGTACCAGACAAGGAATAAGTGACATCACTTGTTTCAACGTAGCATAGCTGTTCTGCTTTGCTCCCTCAAGCCCTGGAAAGTCTTGTTCCGTTGGGGTGTGTGGGAGAGGGTTGTATGTATTTCTGTTGCCGAGGGGATCTCCTTTTGAGTCTGTTCTTTTTTACATCTCGGGCTGGGGTGGTGGTTGGTTCTTGGCTGTTGCGAAGCAATGCCGCTTGCACTCAGCTGGCTGAAGCCTTTGCCGCCAAAGCCGTGGGATTTATGTGTCTGCTGCAGGTGAGTGAGCTGCTTTGGGCAGAGGCTGTACGTGGGAGAGGCCGGAGTGCAAGCTGGAAGCCCTTGCAATGCTGATGGTGGAGTAGTGGGCAGGATGAAAGCTGTGGAGAAGACGCTGGGGTCACAGGATTGATACAGGAATTACTAAATCAGTTTTTTTCAGCCTGTGTTTTGCAGAAGGTTGAACTATATAATTACAAAGCCTTTTGTTCTCTCTCTCTCTCTCTCCCGCACAAAATAATTTATTCCCTTCATCTTTTAATTCTTCCTCTTTAGTCTGCAGAAAGCAAATTCCTGCAGAATTCCTGGCATGGAGATGGAGACTGAGAGCACTGGTGTGTACTGCTCGAGTGGGAGCTGAAGCTACAGCTGTTTCATGCTTTCCAGCAATGTATAGCTGGTAGGAGATTCCCAAGTGACGCCTGGCATGGGCAATGTGTCCTCTTGCTACAGCCAAGTCCAGTTGTGTGCCCGGGTGCCCGGTATGGGCGAAGGCAGCGGCTACAGGGGCTGAGCAGGCGGTGCCTGTGCAGCGAGTACAGAACTAGGAACCGGGATTCCCAGCTTCTATTCTCAGCTCCGTAGCCAATTCATTGCAAAGCCTTCTGCAAATCATTCAGGCCTAATCCTGCACATGCAGCAGCCCCCAGTAAAGTCCTCTCGGTTTTTATACTGGGGGCATAGGAGCAGCTTCTTAGCTGATGTTTTTCTCTCACTCTGTAGGACTCGGGAATGAAAATCAACATCTTTATTCAGAAAGTATGATAATTTGTTAATGTTCGTGAGGCAGTAACGTGGGCAGCCCTGTGTGATGTGTCGACCTGGCATCCACACAGGGGGATTGATTGATTGCTGTTATCAGCTGGATCTTTAGAGCATGGGATTTTTGGCCTCTCATCAGAATACACTTTTACACGATTATAGAGGATAATGCTGGAAATGCCTCTGCACTGGGCTTGCCACATGTCCAGATGGCAAGGTCAGTGTAGCGTGGACCTTGCTCAATTGCTTTGTATGTCAGGATAAGTGCTGGTGCTTCTTTCTCTCTTTATTATACTGGCTCAGCTAGAAATTGAGGATGGCTGTCGATAAATTCAGAGAGTGGGAAATGAACACCTCCAGTGAACTCTGCTTTCATTGCAGATTAATTTCTTTAATTTAAAACTAATTTCCCCCCTAAAAGGTGAAGGGGAATGCTTGTTTTTGTATGGTACTTTTTCTTTAAGATAATCTGAGCTGCAATCTTAAAAAGAAGTGGAGTTCAAAGCATTCTGGGCTAGGAGTTAATTTTTGGAGTATTTTATAAGGTAAAAGGGCACAACAAAAAGGCCACTATCATGTCCCAAACCCTTACCTTCACATTTGATTGTGCTGTATTTTGTAGCATGTGCAGTTCTGGTATCTGCCGAGTGCAGCATCTTGCTCTGCTGGTTTGTTTGAGGCTTTATTTTCCTGGTGCAGGGACAGAGGTGGATTAATCTACAGAGCTGCCGGCAAAAATCTGTTAGCAGGCTTTTCAGTGGGGGATCGGCTGGAAAAAAACACCACTTGATTTTTGTGTCAGTTGAGTTTTTGCTAAGCGTTGGAGGAAGTACAGTCTCTTTGTGTTCTGAAACCAGATTTTTTTTATATATATATATATTTTTTTTTTCCCTTAGGAGCTGTTTGTTAGCATGGTGGCACTTCCTGCCATGGAGGGGCAGCTCTGTCCCAGTGCTTATATATATTTGACAAACAGGTTTTTGAAAAGGGCAGGCCTTGCTGGATAAATTATTTAGGTAAAATAAGAGGCAGAGGAGCAGAATTATTACCTCTCGTGCCCCTCAGGCTGGGACAGCATCTTTCCTTCCTCTCCCCCCAATGAATGAAAATATTGTCCTGACTTGTACAGCAAGTTATTTCTGGGAGCCTGGGGGGTCAGTGGTGCAAAAAGTCGCAGTCAGTAGCCCGTGGGCAGAAGCTTGAAGATGGTTTTTAGTTTGCTGGGAGCTACATGCCTCTACCTTTGAATACACATATAAATCTACTGGTGTCTCTCCAGCTTTACAGTTTAGCTAATTGCCTCTGATTGCATATGAGGCTATGGAGCTGGTGACTCGTGGTCCTCATGCTGTGTCCCTGGGTGGAGCTGCTGCCAGTGCCCGTGTCCCAGCCCAGCACTGGGGAAGCAGTCTGTATCCTCAGAGAGCCTCTGAGATTGCTGGGTCTGTCTGCCCCTAATAATAATAATAATAATCATGATAATAATACTGCTGCTGAGTGTCATTCTGCTCCTGCGCTCACCTTGCAGTTGTGCTTTGGAGCCCTTGTGTGTGCAGCAGGCTCTTGCTCTTTGATGAGGTTGCCCTCATTTTGTTCTACTGTTTATCCAAACGTATTTCCCCATCCTCAAGGTACAGGAGTCTCTTGCTTTCCTGTCTGTGCTTTCTCCCTCTGCCAGTTGCCAGATCCCTCCTGCCTTGAAGGGGAAGGCTCTGGGCAGGAACCTGTTTGCGCTGTGGGTAAGGTAAGGGACATCTGGGGTAAGTTGGATGGTTTGCTTGTCTTGAGGAGTCGGAAGTAGATGTGAGCTTCCTGTTTTCCTCCCTCTCCTTTGCAGAGAGGATGGCAGCCCTGAGGGCTTCCCACCCCAGTAGAGCAGGAGTGCTCATCCTGGACAAAATGGGCATCAGAAATGGCCAGGAAGAAAGCCTTTGCTCCGCTTCTCCAAGTGCTGCCGTGCACCTTGAGATACAATTATATGCAGCCCAGTGTTGACTAAGTTGTGCACTTGGTGCTTTCAGTATTTTTTTAGCCTACCCGAAAGCTAATGGAGGCTCTACAGATCCTTTGCACACTCATAACTTTTTTTTCTGTGGCTTTTACTGTGTTTTCAGCATAAAGCAATTTTTCCTTTTTCATTTTATGTTCATTTCCTTTTGCTGACACTAGAGCATGATATGATTTAGAGCTTTGTTTTGAAGCTTGATATGAAGGCTAATTACTTCCTTCTTGCATCCTCTCAGTAAGAAAACATGAGACTTAATCTTTCACAAAAGAGAAAAGCAGGGAAAAAATTTTAAGTTCATGGAAGGTTTTGGTAAGTCCCAAGATTTAAATTTATTTTTCATAGCGTGATGACAACAAAGCATTAGGAGCTAAGCTCCAAACTCCATGGCTTTGTCTGTGTGGACACGGTTCTCCGTCTGTTTGTCCTCACTGGGTCTAATTAAGCAGTTACAGTTCTGTCTGTAGCTAAGTACTTTTAGTAATTAGGGGTATGCTGTGGGTAGTTATTGTTTATATAAAAGTCAGTATAGATTTGTCCTGTTTCAGCCCTGTGACTTGCTTTGATTATCCACAGTCTTCTAGGTAATTAAGTAGTTTAATTTCTGTGTCTCTTTCTTCATCTTCTCTCTTTCCTTAATTTGATAAGAGAGGGAGGACCTACATCAGGAATTTTGGGAGCGTTAGTGTGATGTTTCAGTGGGAAAGTGTGTGACTGTTTTACAGAGATGCCCCCGTAAGTCAGGGCAGCCTGCTTTCTGGGCACTTGGGGAAGAAAAAGGTTATTTCTCCCTCTTCCTTCAATACAAGCAAGGGCACATCAACTCTTGGGATCGCTCATGTAATGCAGGATGGACAAAGCTGAAAGGACTCGTATTTCACTTCTGATCGAAGTAGTTGTTCAACTTTTATCTGAAACTTCTGCTAAAGGGCTAGCCAGTAATGACTGAGGTGTGCGTTAGGAAATGCGGTGCTCCCCAGGACGCTCCAAGGAGCAGAGTTTGGGGTTGTCTCTGGGATGGCCTTAATAGGAAGGTGTGCTTTTCTCAAACTCAGTTTACATTAGAGGGCTTGTTTTTCCTCCAGGGTCAGTGTTCATGGTTCCACATATCCCTGGTTCATCAGGCTGCTTTAGGGCATGCCTAACTTCAAGGGCATGAGTCACTCAATTTAAAATTTATTAGCTAGGTATGTGATTAAGTCACTTGATAAATTGGGAATGCAAGTTGTAAGTAGGGATTGGAGGACTGTTCCCCAGCTCTCTCCTCTGGCTGTAACCCCTTCTGTGGTGGTGTAATTGAAAGGTTTGTTTGCTTCTGAGATTTACTAACTAACTTTTTTCAAAGTTTGGCAGAAGAAAAGACAAGAGAGCCTTCTGAAGACAGGCTTGTGAGATGCAAAGGTGCTAAAACCAGAAAACTATTTTAAAAGAAGCTAAGTGCTGTAGAGCACGGTGAAGAATAACTTTTTGTCTGTGGCTATCTGAATGATCTTAAGCATTTGATATGGTGAGATGACAATTCCTTAAATGCTTTACACAGGTATTAACTTTCTGTAAGTGCTTATGATATTCCTTAAGACTTTTTCAACACAATACATAAAACATATATTGAAAGATAATAAAATCAAAATACTGTCTGCCCACAAGCTTTGTAGCAAGGGAGTTTTTACAACCCGCTCATGCCTGTGGCTGTTCTCATTGTTGGATTCTAGAGTTTAAAGAAGTTCAAGAAAGATGGTTTTATACACTTTTCACTCAATCAAGTATAAATACATCATCAGAACAATGGAATTAATTAACAAAAACCCCCTGATTTATTTTTTAAATTAAAAAAATGGTATTCTTATTTATGTTCTAGTCTGGGCCTCCTTAGTTACACGTGTATCATGTTTATCTTTCTCTTTCTGTTCAGGTGCCCAGAATACCTATCCTTGCACTTCATATGGTTTATTTATAAGCTGGAGTTTTAAGAAGAGCTTGTATCAAGAGATCAGTGGCAGTGAACCAGATTGGCAATGCTGAATTTTATTCAAAGTAGAATCCCAAGTAGTGTCATATATGCCTGACAGTTGAAAGTTGGAGAGAGAAAGAAAAGATGTGGAAATTGCCCTTTTTTAATTTCTTTTTTAAAAGCTTGATGAGTGTCTAACTGCATCATCAACTGAAGGGTTGTCTCAGATTGGATTTCAAGTGATTGATTCCGTTTTGAGCCTGCACGGTGCTTCTCAGGTGACTCTCAGCCAAGGGTTTGGGTTTGGGGTTGTAGTTCTGCAGAGCAAAGATGTCCAGGCGTTCCCAGGCAAGGGCAGCTTTGTTCAGGATCGCCTCTCAGCGCCGTTCTGCCGGCTGATACTTGGCCAATATCATCGTGTAGTGTCGCTTGTGTTGGAGAAAACATTTCACCATAGACCTGTGCTTTGGGATCTGGGAGGGGAAACTGTTTGGGTTTTATGTTTAGCCATCTTTTGCCATCAGGTGAGCATTCAGGTTGTAAAAGCCCGTTTGCGTGTTTAAGCGGAAGAGTGGAATAAGTAGGAAAAATCCCAACGCAGCACAATGTGGACAAGTGCTGATGGCATCTGTTCAAACAGGCAGAGTCTTGACACAGGCCAAGTGGAAGGAACGTGATGTAGTGGGCTTGCTGCAGTTGCTTCTCAAGGTTGCTACAGTAAAGGATCTCTCTTGATTATTGCTGTGTGGAATATGAGCATCAAAGATGTGCAGATGCTGCTGGCTGGGTTCTTCTGGCTTCTGCTTGGTTGCTTGGTGTGCAAGGTGAGTGCTGCACAGAAGCCAGGCAGAATCAGAGAAAACACCACTCGGAGACCTCTCATAGCTGGCCAGCTATTTGAGGAATGGTGTTACCACAAATTCTGAACAGAAATAGCTGTCAAAGGACCAGCAGCATTTCATTAAGAGTGGCTAAGGTGCAGAACACCTGCGTGGGGTAGGTAGGTGCGGGCTGGACATGCCATTTTCAGCATCAACATACCCAGATAGCCAAAATCCTCAGGAGGCTGAGCCCTGAGAAATGAGAAGACTGCCCTTAAAAGGTGAGTTTTATTTGAAAGTAAATGTGTGTGTGTTTCTCTGCTTGGTATCCAGGCTTTCAGTTTGGATTTGTCTGCAAACAAGACTGAACCTATTTATTTATTTTTGGTTTCTGTTTGGCCTTGCATAATGCTGTTATTCTCGGTGGAGATGTGGAGAAAAGAGAACCTACTTTCTTTAACCACACTGCAATGAATGATGGCCCAGTATTGTGCAGGAGGCTAAAGGAAGGGAGGGGTTTGCTCCAAAGCTGCAGTACCTCCGCAGTTCCCGACCTCTCTGGGTTCATGGAGATCGTTCGCCTGAATGTGCTCCCCTGCCCTTGGCTCAAGCTGCACTCTACCCCCTTCCCCACTGACCAGGAGACCTTGATGTAAACTCTGGGTGTGAATATGTTTCTAAAGAAAAGTGATAGGGAGACTTTGGATACCAGAAGAGGTATTGATTAATTGACTTGGAGATAGGAATAATGCTCATGTGGCTCTCATGTGACAGATGTTTAAACTAAACTCTCCTGGCTATATAAACGACAATAGTCGGAAAACTTAGGTGACATCTGAAAGTGCAGAGGTTGTATTTCTTGTCTTAATCCAAGTTTTGACAAAACCTGAAATTTTCTGCATGGGACACTGCAGGGATGTGGCATCTTGGTATGGGTCAAAATGTTGAGCAGTAATTAGTTTCAGAAACAAAGGGCATCTATTGGAAACTCTTCCTGGAAGAACAGTGTCAGACCCTGGTTGAGCAGAAGGAACTAAAACAAGGAAGTTGGTGAAGGAGAAAGGAGGTTTCTTTTTGCTCTTTTACCTTTCATATAGCCATCCTAGCAAGTTTTGAGCCTGTGCAGCTGAAGAATAGTAAGTGTTCCTGTTGTATTGTCTGGGGCTTGAATGGCTCAACAGCCGCACACCTTTGTGTTAGGAAAGATCAGCTGTGCTCGCAGCAAGTACCTTCTGTGATATCCCTGCTTCAGGAGCTCCCGAGCTGAGCCTTGCAGATAAACTTGTATGCATGGTGGACAGGGCTGCCCAGTGTTCAGCTTCTGTAGGTGCCATGTGCTAGGGTGGCTCCTCTGCTCTGTGGACCAGCACCAGGATCTCAGGGGGCCTTTGGAGCTGCTGGAGGAACCTTCTCCCTTCTCTAACACTTCTGATCTTGATCTTCACATTTCCTTCTTCCAGGAGGTTTTGTACTGCAGTCACAGGAGGCTTGCCTTGTCTCAGTATAGGGAGAGCCCCAATTTGCATCTCTTTGTAGCAGAGTGACTGATCTTTTCACCATGCCTTCCTCCTCTGAGCTGCGGTGCCGCTGTGTCCGGTGCCACCAAGCTTGTGGTTGCTCCCTGGTTGCCACGGGGTGTGAGAGGAAATAGTGAGCAGGGGAAAAACATAGATCCAAGGAGTCAGGGTGGTACAGAGATAAAATAAACTGTATTATCTAACTTCATAATTAAGGGTCAGGTGGGGAACGGGCTGTCATTGTGTGCCAGTGTTGTTTGGTCATTCATGAGGCGTTGCTTCACGGCCAAGGATCACTTGACTGAGCCCCTGTGGCCACCTGAAGCCTCCAGGGTGTATCTCAGGTGAAGGTGGCTGATGGATGGCTGCCTGGCCAGGGCAGGCAGGAAGGTTGGTTGGGAAGGCATTTTGTTTTGTAGTTGTTTTCCTTGTGACAGGCATTTATTTTAAAGGTGCACTCAATCCTTTTGGCAGCTTCTGCGTGACATCCTAGGCTTTTGCTGGGTGGCCATCATATAGGACTTGAGCCCTCTCTCTTGCACCCTGGGCTTGCTTGGTTCCTGTTACAGATGGGAAGCTCAAGACCCTGACCCAGTGTAAGGTTAGGTCCCGTGTTTTCCTTGTTAGACACCTCGCTGAAACATGGTTCAGGTATCAGAATGGCTCCCTGCCACAGCTTCACACCCTGTAGGAGAGATTTAATATGCATTTGAATTTTTATTATGTTATTTATGAGTGTATAAGCCAAATATTTCTTCTTTCCCACATCCTGCACTATACAAACTCCTTGTTGGCCTGTATGAGGCAGCTTTGTGGTGATGCCAGGGACTGAACGTCCTTGTTTTCTGACACTGGATATTTAAAAACTTGTGCATAGGTTCAGAGAGCAGCTGCCTTTTCTCACAGACAGACTGCTGTGTACCTGCCCCACGCACTGAAGTGGTGGCCCCGTAGCAAAGAACTGGGCTGCTCATTGCACTGGTACCGTGTTTGATCAGCTTTCTATTTTGATATCTCTTTGGCTCCCCTGATGTCTTATTTCCAGACACTTGCACTTGTGGGGTTTTTTGCTGTACTGCCTTCAAGTGTGGTAAGGAGCTTCACAGACCTGCACTGGGAGGGATGGTCCCAGCCCCAAGGTGATTACTCGGATCACCAAGACCTGTCTTATCTCCTTGTGAAACCTGCATGCTAAATGTAATTTGGAGAGGCAGTTTCCAAGGAAGCCATCATTGCAAGAAAGTCCTATTTCCAATAAAGTCACATTTCCCAGAGAGTGCATTTGGACTGTTTGCTGACACGGTGTGCCCAGGGTGGCTGAGAGATTTCATTCTCTTTATAGTAGCTGGTGTGAGGCCGTGTTTGGATTTGTGCTGGAAACAGTGTTGATAACGCAGGGATGTTTGTGTTCCCACCGAGCAGTTATTGCTTCCACAGAGGCAAGGCCTTTGCCTTTTCCGCTCCTCACCCCACCAGTGAGCAGACTGGGCAGTGCACAAGAAGCTGGGAGGTGACACAGAGGACAGTGGAACCCAGTTGATCATGAGGATATTCCAGACCATGTGACATCATCCTCAGTTTACAAAGCTGGGGGACGGATGAGGAAGGGGGGATGTTTGGGGTGATGGTGTTTGTCTCCCCAGGTCACCGTTACAAGCCCTGGGCATGGCTGAACACCCGCCTGCCGTGGGAACCACTGAAGGAATCCTTGGTTTGCTTTGCTTGTGCACACTTCTTTTGCTTTTCCTATTAAACTGTCTATATTTCAGCTAACAAGTTTTCTCACTTTTACCCTTCTGATTTTCTCTCCCATCCCACCAGTGGGGAGTGAGCGAGCAGCTGGGTGGGTCCAAGTTACTGGCTGGGGAGAAACCACAACACATAGATGGATTTTGGGGAAGAAAATGTTATTCTTCAGGCTTGTTCTGAGTTTTCAGTTGTTAGCTTATGCAAACAGGCCAGTTCAGACAGAGGGATAAAATAATCGTTGCCCTTTACCTTGCTGAACTGAGCTACAAAAAGGAGCTTACAGAACATTTTCGTGTGCAATAATTTTCTTGTTATTAATGTCTCAAGTAAGTTAAGCCCTCGGTTTCTGACACAGGCACTTTTGACTTGCTGTGTTTGTTTGAAAGGCTCCAGTTTGGGCCCAGGCACTGCTGTGGGTGCAGGCGGGTACTTGCACCCAGTGAGTCAGGGCAGCAGAGCTGCCCTCTGCTCTTCCCTGGCTTCCCAGGGGCTGCGTCTGCTCCTTCAGCAACAAGAGTTTGCAGTTGGAAGAAGCTGCAGATAAACAGCTTGCAGTGGTTAAATCCAGCACAACTGCAGGAAATACACTGGCAAGTGAGCACAGACCCTAGTGTCTGTTTTGTTCTTGCCGTGCAAGCTACGCAGACGGTTTCCTACCGAAACACTTCCCAGGGCATGTTGCGTAAGTAGCTGCATCAAGCAAATCCCTTAAGTTTTCTGCGTTTTCAGAGCCATGGAAGTCTGTTCTCAGCTCTCAGCAGGTTTTCTTGCAGCTCAGGGTGGTAGCCCGGATGAGGAGTGACGTTATCACAGGAATGTCCATCCCATCCTGGGGTGATCACTGCCCTTGCAGCGTGGTCCTCTGCTGCCTGGCTCCATCCCAAGCAGAGGGTGTTACTCTCAGGAGCTTGTATTTGGGGATGAGGGTCAACTTTATAAGCAGAAGGCCCTGAGATGTTCCCTCAAGCATCACTGCAGCAGGAGAGCACAGGAGCTGGGGAAAGGTGGCTGCCCCCATCCCTGCCTCGAGTGGCTCAGGTCTCTGCTGCCGGGGGGTCCGGTCTGAGGCTCCCCCACTGTCTCTGGGAATCGGTGTCTTCAGCCTTTCCTGTGATGCCTTGGCTGGTTTGGGGGACGGGGGAAGGCTCGGGGGTGGGAAGTTCTTTTCAGTTCTTTTCTTTTACTCCACATTGTCAAATCTGAAGAGCTTTGACACCCGCAAAGCTTTCACAAAAGGACAGTTTTTAATGAACGTAACTATCTCTCTGCTCCTTTTTGGCCAAGGAATTTCCTGCCTACTGTAGTTTTACTGAAAGGGCTTAGAAAGGCCTGATGCCAGTGTGAGCCCTTACTTGTCAAGTCTGTGGTCAGGCAGCCTGTCCTCCCCGTCCTCTGAAGCTGGAGAACCAGGCAGGAAACTCTCTCGTTACCCAGTAGAGCTAATCGATTAATTAGCAGGGGACGAAGTGCACCAAACAATCTGTTATGCCAGATGGATGCTTCAGTGTTAATTTATGTTCTCAAAATAACTGGACATAGATACTCTCGGCACTGCAGCCCAGATCCTGCTTTTGTTGCATTCAGTGGTGAAAATGGTGTTGGATTTAGTGATCCAAGTCTGTAATTCTTGAGGAAAAATGTATTTTGGCATCAAATGGTACCAGTAAAAATGAAGTGAATAAAAGCTGTCCAGAGAAGTGGACTTTACCTCCTTAAACATCAGTGTGAAAACTGAAGTTCTGTTTTTATCTCCCAAGAGCATTCCTATTATCTGAATGCCAAGAAATGAGTAATTTGGGGATTTTTTTGCTTTTTTGTTCTTATAAATAACTTGGGACGTATTTTCCTAAGGAAGTCTAAACTAAAGCATAATGCTGGAAAAGTTAAGACGTACGTTGCTTTCTCTTTGAAGGTGCTGTGAAGGAGACTGAAAGAAAAAAGCAGTTATGTTAAAAAAGTCATGGTGGTGGCTTACTCTGTCACACTTAACTTTAAATGAAGGAGGCGTGCTGCAAATTTCCTTTCATATTTTACTTCCATTCTTTCTTTAGTGGGTTTTTTTTTGCTTGTTTTTCTCCTCCAGCTTTTCATAGCCAGAAGTTGGTTTGCCAGACAGATCCATTTCTTATGGGCTGGCTGTTGGAGAACAGCAGAAATCATGGTCAGACCTCAGTGGGGGAACTGGAGGCTGTTACTGGTTGCTGGAGTGGCCCACTGCCTCTGTGGCACTGGAGCTTAGGGTTTAGAGGAACTTTGTGTCCTATCAATAGTTCATCCCCGTTTTGTAGAAGGCAGTGGATTTATTCTGTCCTACTCGTGCAAGGAGCATGGTACCTACTTAGGGTGTTATTTGTAAAGCTGGAGAAAAGACAGGCCCTGGGGGATAGAAGAAATTTGATTTTTACTGATTTTGCTGTTTACATTGAAATGCAAAATATTGATGAGGCATCTCACCAGTTTTTAACACTGAAAACCAACAAAAACAGTCTTTCTAGACTGACCTCTACCTGTGTCCGGATGCTTTTTGATAGTTATTTACAGGATAAATGATCTCATTAAAAAGGCAATTCAAGTAACTTTTTTTTTAGCTCCATTAGTATGCTTTAAAAATCAAGCACTATTTGGTATGCACAGAGTGATCTTGCAGACTCTGGTTCTGTTTTCAGTGTTTAACCAAATCACTGAATTCCTTTTATCTTTGTGATACTGTTTGGATTATTTATAATTAAGTGAGGTGTTTTAACGTGTTCTAATTTGTTTTTCAGCAAATGTGTCTAACACTTGGTAGAGAGGGGCTGGTTCTGGGAACAAGACATGCTTTGTCTTGCCTCATTTACCTGAGAGTTGGGTAAATACTCCTTGAGGATCTAGGAAGGAGAGGTTATTGATGAATTGCCTCCTATTGTAGCCATGTACAGATCCCAGAATACTTGTGCGTGGACTGCAGGGAGGAGACGACGTGTACAGGTTAAATGCTCTGTTACTGAGTTATGTTGTAGGAGCAGCTTATTCCCTCAATAAACAGTGCAGAAAGCAGAGGCTGAATCTGAGCAAGTCATTAGCTCAACTCATTCTTACTCCCTGATGTACTCTCAGCCTACTTTTAAGGTTATACTCAAGCCTGAATATATATTTCCCTGGAAAAACATGCCATAAATAATAAACCATTTCTTCGCCAAAACAACATTGCACAAGAAGTTCCGTCCTTTTAAAACAAGGCAACGGATGAACTCAAGAGGGGTCAAACCCACTGCAGAACAACCTGTGCCTGGCTCTTTCTGCCAGGCTTGTGATGTCTGGCATGGCACAGAAGACTGGCACGGGCCATACGGTGACTGAGCACCCTAAATGGGATGATGTTCCAATGTCAGACCAGAGAAACAGTACTTGGCCCTTTCCTTACCATCATTTTATGAGGAATGCATGTGACCCCATAGCGTGGTGAGGCATCACAAGTTTTCTTACTGAAATGCAGCCTTGAGGGGCTTCAGAGGGGGGTATGTGCCTCTTTGCATGGTCTTGGCCTGAATGTAGAAGGTGGGGTAAAGCTGTCTGTGGAGAGCCTTAATCCAAGGAGGTTTGAAGGTGCTGGAAAAGAGGCTACACAGCAATGGGCAGAAGCGTGGCAAAACCTAGGAAACTGAGACTGGACACGTTAACCTCGTCTGTGCCATTGCAATGGGATTTTCTTCCCTTTCAAGAGTGAGTGTACAGATCTGCAGAGGGACATGAAGGTCTGGGGCAGAGCTGAGCCACAGCCAGACACTTGGGTACTGAGGCTGCACCCTTTCTTCATTACTCCCAAACCCCAGAGTTGGCTTTATTGCCCTATCTCCTGCTTGCTGCAGAGTTGTTGTTTTCTTCTGTCCTCGTTCCTTCTGGGTTTTAATCAGTCTCCTGGTCTGATGGCAGTAAGGTAAAGGATGCCCTTAATTGTCTAGTTTACAAGCAGCATTTCAGAGGAGGAGGAGAAGGGATAGGGGGTCTGTCTGTGAACAAGAATTTACCATCTTGATCTGCTCCCATTTTGGTTGCAAGTAGGAAGTCTACCCTTATTTACTTAAGCTGTGTCCAGACACCCCCTGAATGGGACTCCTCTCTCTCCAAAAGAGAGCCAAAGGTATTTAAGCAGCATACACAACTTGGTGGTATCTTAATTTTATGCTTGGTAGCTTCCAAAAACTCAAAAGGGGCTAAAGAAATGTTGTGTTTGTTGTTTATTTTGGAGAGCAGGGTGAAGGATAGATGAGAGATGTTGACCTTGTAAGTAATATTTAGAGAGGTAGGGTTAGAATTCATGTTTACAGCTACCCAATGCCAACTTGCTCAATAAAAACCCTGTTTGGTTTCCAAGACCATCAGGAAACCCACGGTAGTGTTGGGAGAGGGAAGGGAAGCCAGCTGCTTTTTATAGATCAGGTTGCAAGAAAGTTGGGTTACTGTGCAGTTGTGTTTATTGACAGTGGGGTGATGGTAGGTGTAAGTGGAGGGATGCCTCGCAGATGATAGCTGCCCGTCTCTTTTAGTACGCGGACTAAAGGAGCGAGTGGCAGCTAGAACACTTAAGGAGATGATGGCTTCTCCTTGCTATGGTGTAACATTCTCCACCTCCCAAGCTGAGCAGCCCGTGGCGGCAGCAGCAGCGGCTCGCTCTGGTATCGCCGAACGCACAAGCCCTCGGAACAGCGCGGAGCCGCCCGACCCGCTGCGCTGCTAGAGCTGCGGGCTGTCGGGGGGAGAGCTGTGTCCACACAGTCACAGGGTAGCTGGGGTGTCCTCTGGCAGGGTGTGTTGGAGCACAGCTTTTGGAAGTACACCAAAAACTGTCGACACCAACGCTGTCTTTGAGCCGTAATCACCGCGCTGTAGCGGCACTGCTGAAATGTCTAACAACACAGCTAGGGGAGGGAGGGTAGAATTACACAGTTGATTCACTACACAGGTAGGAAAAATTGCTCTCCTTCTGTGTCTCCTCTATGGCTCAGCTGGGATTTATTGTCATAACTAAATAATTTTGTACCAACAAGTAGACATTTTCTCCCACTGTAACTTTAAATACTGATTTGGAGGTGGAAAGGCGGCCCTGAGATCCCTGTGGCTGTGACTTGTGTGTGTTTCCTTCCAGCACAGCAGGCAGAATCCCCGGCGTAGACTGGAGCCCTGCATCCCTTCTGCTCCTAGCAGCAGCCCTGGCAGCCTCCGCGGCTGCTCTTTGAGATCTGCCCGCCAACAGAAGGCAAGAGACTTCTACTTTTGACTGGGATAGGAACTTTGTCTCCATCTATCTCCCAGTTTTCTTCATTTTTCTCCTCCACAACAGTAGATATGATTTGTAGAGACAAATCGTGAGGGGTTGGAGGTGTCTCTGCATCTTTCCTGGAGGGAGCAGACTGTGGCAGAAGGAGGATGTCAGGACTGAATGGAGGCATAGCTGGTGCTGGCAAGAGCTGGGTTTTGTCCTCGGACTACAAACAGAGATTTGCAAGTGCTTCTGTAGGCTATAAAGGGAGGGCTTGGGTTAGTCCGTGACCTGGGCCTTGGGCTCTGCTCTTCAGTTTTGGTACTGCCAATGCAGCTGCTTCATAGGTTTCAAAAGCAACGCCTCATCTTCAGGCAGCAAACACCTTCTTGAAGCCAAGTGTTGGCATTTCTGGCCCTTACTTCTCTGTCTGCAAAGCAGATTAAATGTCATCTCCCATTTTGCCAGGTTGTCATCCTCCAGCGCAGCCTTAGGGCATCAACAGCAAGCCAAGAACGCAGCTGACTGCGGGACGGGGTTCTCGCAGTGCTGCTGTTGTCGCCTGGTCGGTTAGATTTGTTTGTGTGTTTTCCCCTTCTTTCTAATTATGCTGATATTTACTACTCGACAGCTGGAGTCTGGGAAGGAAAGTGGTGAGCGACGGCTCTGCAGCTGACAACCGCCTTGTGCCTTGGCTGCTTGTCAGCAAAGGGCCGGTGCTGGCTGGGGCAGAGCTGTGCAGCCATTGCCTTGACCTAAAGGCACTGCCATGGCCTAAAGGTTGTTTGGAGTTACCCCCTAGGTAGCCCCTAAAATAAAAAACCCAAACCCAAAAGGTATTTTCCTGGTTTCTGCGGTAGGAACTACCTGGCAGATGACTGAGAATTTGTGAGAAAGGCTTATCTGAGGAATGGGATGTGCTGTAGTGGGAAGCTTCCGTTAAAGGAACTCTTGGGCAGGTATTGGGTAGAAGACACTATCCTGACTCCTGGTCCTGGACTGCCTGTTTTGTGTCAGTCTGTGATTCGTTGTTTTCCTACAGCTGCTTCTGTGGATTTCTGGATGTGCTGGTTTAACAGCACCCTTCCTGCTATGTGCCTAGTCTGGGAGAAACCACAAAATGGTCCTGGAAACTTTTCTTGTCCAGAATCCTTCATTTCTCATCCTCTGGAGCCCAGCTCCAGTGTGATACTGGCACTACAAGAGGCCAGATTGAGTGGTGAAATGGTCTTTTGGGTCTTAAGCTATAAATTTCAGAGTTCACATAATGATTTGCCACTCTTCTGATTCTGCAGTAAAGGCTGTTTTATCTTTTGAAGCAAATCAACGTGCTCATGACTCTGTTTTCAGGGGTCACAGAAGCTCTTAAATTTGCCCGATGGCTGCTTCCAATTTCCATTTCCAGTAGTGGGAGTGCAGAGGGATGGCTGGAGCGTTACACTCTCCATGGAGCAGATACTGGAGAGAAGGGGTGGGATTGTCTGAGCTGAGCTCAGGCATGGCATCTAGATTAATATTAAACTTGACTCTGCTCTGGGCTCTGGAAGTTGGTTTTACCCCAGCTTCCACGTGTGAAGATGAAAGTGATGAAGTTAATGACAATTTACACCCGTTTGCTTCAGGAGGGGATGAAGATCTATTTGTAAAATCTGTTTGCAGACGATGCGTGTCCTGAATTGCTGAGGATCGGGCAGCAACGTGACACAGGCTGTTGCCAAGCCCGGCGAGCGATGCCGGCTGCTGCACCCGTTCCTCACTGGGTGTTGGAGGTGTTGGCCTTCAGAGACCCATCTCCTCCTGCCCCCGCTGTCCATCTCCTCCTGCCCCCGCTGTC